>JACGCM010002314.1:0-123531 GCA_014058105.1 Kingdonia uniflora | reverse complement strand
CTACCTATAAGTCGATAGTGGTACAATAGGAAAGGGTACAGCCGTATTCCCCACATCTCTAGTTCTAGCTTGAGCAGGAGCTCCAGGCTCCTAGGGAGGAGCCATGATCCAGGAGGATCTGAGCCATTTTAACTTTTTAAAAAATCATTCGAACAGCTTTTGGTAGCCAGAATACACCCCTTTTGTATCGATAGACTTCTTTTCCTATTTGAATAAATTGGTGTCTGAGTATTCTATTTACAACTGGGTCTGCTTGAAATATACTTCTTTGCTTATTCGAATACTTTGTTAATTTCATTGAATAAACCCCTGTCTGAGTCTTCTATTCGAACAGACTTTAAGTCTGCTCGAATATACTTTCTTGTTCGAATAGAGGCTTGTTTATTTGAACGAGGCACGATTAGCCTATTCATTAGGTGTTTAAAGGCATATTTTTCTTATTTTTAACTTGGACTTATACCCCTTATAAGGGGTAAGGCTAGGCAAGATTAGATCGTGTTAGATCAGTACAATTCTAAGTGGGGATCTTAGGGTTTGAGAAGATTCAATTGTAATTGATTTCGATTAAGCAATTGAAGCTTTAAAGGGATTTTCCCACACCAGTTGGTTTTTTTTTGTTACAAATTATCATTTTAGGGTTTATCTATCGTATTGTGGATTAAAGTGACATTACCAAAGTTTATCTCAGCTTTCATCAATCTCCTTATCGTAAAGATCACTTAGAGTCCTCTACCTTTCCGCAGAAGATTAAACGACCCAACAATTAAGATAAATTTCTTCAGAGTTACTAAAAAAACTTAGTTATGCTACGTAGGTCACTTAATTAACTTTGAAAGAAATTTCTATTAGGAAGATAAATCCTGAAATGAGGTGAACTCGCGTATCTTCTTTTATATCTCTGAACAATGGACCTATTCTCTGACAGATAGTGTAATCGTCTACCCATATTTCTTCCGCAACCCATAACTTCATTCAAACACAGTGATGCCATATCAATAGGACTATGAATGGTCATCAAAACATTGGAACATTAAAGAAATAAATCAAATATTGGATGCAAAATAAGAAGAAATAAAATTCAAATCAACAACAAACCTGAATTATGATCTTATAGGTTTTGTTGAACAAACAGAGGTTGTGAAGCACCAAATCTTCTTAGTACATAGTTGAGCAAAAACCACCATATATTTCTTACCAATTCCCTTACTAATGAAAGTCACACAAACCAAACAACAAAATTAAAAACCATTCTGAAATTAAAGAAGTTGTTAGATTACTCGAGGTTGTAACTGGGTTTATTAGAGGAGATAGTGGGCAATAGTTATGCCTTTACTTGAAAAACCCCTGTAATTTAGACACCAATAAAATACTTGCCAATGCTGTAACTGGGTATAAGCCCCTCATTTTACATCATTTTCATAACAAAAAAAGCGTTTAGTCAATTATTTTAGAAATCAACTAAATGGGCATTCTAAGAAATCCTAAACTTAAAATCGCATAAGTATTAGGGTTTTCTGGTAATCTAATTGTAAATTCGAACCTTAATTAGAAGCATTGTACATTTCACAAATCATCGGGAGAAGGGATTGTTTGCTTTCGAACTTTTTGCCATGCTGCAACATGGAGATTTGGAGAAAAAAATAGTTTTGAAAGAGAAGCAATTAAACTCCTACCATCAGCATATTTCTATAAAAGCCCAATTTTAAAAATAACTGAAAGAAGGGGAAGATGCCAAAGGGTACCACAAAAGATTGGTTGAACTGGAAATAGAAAATCGAGGATGTGATGAGTGTGAAGAGAGAAATAAATCATAATTATGGAAGTATGAAGGAAGTTAATCCAGCTACTAAGGACAAATATTTTGTTGGTTTGGACAAAGAAGACTATTTTACATCGGACAATACTGCCCCTAGTAAACTGAAAAACTATTTTACACCCTTGATTTTTTCTTTTTTCCCCGCCTCGAGAGACCTCACAAAAGAGTTTGTCTTGATACATTACCCAGAATGTATAGTAGATTCCAATAATTTTAATGGGGCGGGGATGGGGTGGGCTGGTATTGAGCGTATCTTGTGGGCAGATTCGGGGATCCCCGCTTAATTTAAATGGCACGGGTGGGGATGGGAGGTGGGAACCTAAGCGGGTGGGGAAAGTGTATTTTCCCCCGCCCCAAATCTGCCCATTACCATCCCTACCACCCAACAATGGGTCTTCTCACTAGGGCAACCAAAACAATAACAAAAATGCCAACCAGAGGGTTGGTTCAAAGACCGCAGGGTGGGTTTGTTAAACTATTGATGACACAAGTTATGATACGCGACACAAAGTAGCCAATAAGGGGACGCCATGTGCCATCTTATGATGGATGAATAAGCAACTAATACTTTATTCCGCGAAGGATTAAAGAACGATGCCACTATGAAGATGACTCGCAGAATAAGATTGATGCAACCGTTGGCTTTATTTACAGGCGTTATTTTAAATGCACTTTGAATTTGAGCTTGATGTACTATTCTTCTTTTTTTGGTAGTTTGAAATTGTTGAGAACACAAAACACTAAACACAATCTATCTAAACCATGCATACCCTAAATTTTAGATAGAGAGATAAAACGGTAGGCTTTCATTAGGTTTTCTAGATTACAAAAACAAGCCTTATGAGGGTTATAAATAGAAGCCTAAAACTCTCCAGGTTTAAAAGTCGGTGGGCCACCCCAAAACATGTTTGGATTGGGGCCCAACCAATGATTCCTAAACTTTTCCCTTTGGGTATCCCACATCTAAACAAATTACTTCATTAAAACTTCCGCCTTCGGGTAAAAATTATACAAGAAAGGGTACAATCTTATGTCATAGATGGGCGGTGGGCGGTGTATAACGTATCTCATCAAAACCTCCAAGGAAAAAACTATGCTATCAGGAAAAAAAAATACAACATGTATGCCCATATGCAGTGGATACTACTCCCCTGACGTCTGTCTCCCTGAGATGTGTCTCCGGCCAAGTCAATAATATAAACTTCGCATGCCTATTCCTATGCCAATTTCTTGAATGTAGAGATATACAAGACCTTCGTGATAAATTTGCTAAGTTGTCATCTGAACGTACTTGAACAACACCATTTCATTCATCTTTTGTAAATCGTGAATATAGAACTGTTGGTAAAATATGCTTGGTCCGTTTCCCTGATAAAACCTCTTTTAAACTTGAGTGATGTCAGCAACATTACTTCATACATTGTACAAGTAGGGTCCTTCTTAACAATCTATTCACAAGTTTCATTGATGTATTCACCATAGAGGTAACCAAAAGCATTTTTTTTCTAACTTCATTGAAGTGCAAGAACGTCGGCGTGATTTAAGAGGTAGCAGAAATATATTACCATACAATAATTTTTGAAAAGTGGTAATACGTACAAGAATTTCTGTGTGATCCCCATCGTCTATTTCACTGATCTCCATGATACACGTACTTACAATGACACATATCCTTACTGAGATTAGCCTTTATACAACTTTAACAAAATCCTGCGTCGGAATTACCTAAAATTTTCGTTACCACTTTTCAGTTAGTCCTTAGAACACAAAGTCAAATGGCATAAACCAAGCTCCTCACTGGGGAAATAAAATATAAGGTTGGACAGCCACCACCGCTCCACTAGAACATAAACCAATCGGTTATCGCAGTTTTCTACCTTAATTGATAAAAATTCCTCAAAACTCATTTCGTCGATCAATTTTTAATATAAACTCGTACCCTTCAATACCTTGTCAGCAATCCAGCGCATATTATATTATCTCGGTTTTACATAACAACACAAAGAAATATATTTGAATTCATTCGAGCATTTTATCATCATTTGTAAAACCACGTTTCATATGAAAATTTTAAAGAAATCTTATTCGGTTTGTCCTTCGATCCAATGCAAAGATACACCCAATTCTCTAAAAAAATATCCAAACAGTACAAATCGGTAAGAGTTGGATGGTATTGTTAATGGTGAGCAATAACGGTAAGTTACTTGTGTAAATGTGTCTTACTTATCACGTAACTTGTTATAAGCATTGTGTTTGCTTATATTTGTTGTACGATTGCGATGATAATTTCCCAAACATTTTGTCAGAGTTTGTGGAATCAAATTGGTCGAGGAAAATCAAACTTAAGGTGGGTTTTGGAGGGAAAGTATTTTTGAAGGTGAGTGACAAATAATGCGTTATTTTCTTACGACCAAATCACATAGTTCTGAACTGCGAGGTATTCAAATTTTTAATTATGCCACGTTGCTTCTTGTGATTGGTCTCTGGGGCGCACAGATAGCTGTGATCCATGTTTTTTGAATTTGGTTGGTTCAAGGTACTTACTGCTACTATAGTATAAAGGCTGTGATCCGGTATTTTTTTGATAGCCTCCGTCAATCTTCCATCTAACTATAGAAGTTTGTTTTTTTACCTCATGCATATACTACCATTAGTTTCAAGCAGGTCTTCAGTTTTGTTACACCTGATCAAACTCTATTATGTCATAACTAAATGCAAGTAGATATTAAACTGTTGCTATATATATTAACCTAAAGAACATCATCAATCTGTAAAGTAGCTTTAGGAATTTGGCCTCACCAACTAAAGTGAGAACCAAAAAATGATATCCGCAGAAATATTTAGAAGCATGAAAAAACTATACCAACCAGAGACATCAGCTAAATGCCAAAACATATCATTTTTGTGGTTTGTTGGTTCTTTTTTAAGCAAGAGTAGATGAAGTGCAGAGGCCGACCCGAACAACAACAAGCAAGCAAGTTACGCCGTAGTAGGCATATTACATGAACGGGAGGGGCTGCAGCCACCCTACAGTTATGATGAGAATCTAAATTAACTCCCTGCAATGTACTCAAAACGAAACCATCAAAAAGAGAAGCGTGGTAGAGGAGTCCAGTTCTAACGTAAAGCCCCGCCATCCCAAGAAAGGTTCATAGTTTTTCTTGGTAGACTTTAACAATGCACTGACAATATGACAAAATTACCGCCCTTCTCAGACCCAATCTCTCACAGCAATCTACCCTTTGCGAAGCCGCTCCGGTCTCTGCACCTCTGCTGTCACGTGGTGGTGCATTATCCTCAATAATAATCATCAGCTTAGTGCCCCCATATTGCATAACCTATGCCACTAGAAGGACAATTGTCACGCCATGGCGCATCAGCAGTGACAATATGCCACCCTTCATCCACAATGGGGAACAAACCTTGCGGTTGATTCGCATGAATAAGAGGCGAAACATTGTCAATGTAGTAACTCCTGGCTGTAAAAATAGCTACGTTTGCAATAGTTTTTTTTATTTTTGAAATTCATATCATTTCTAGAATTCCATATGGTGAACATTAAGAATCCCATGTTACTCTATAGGTTCATAGTGCTCTTGCATGGGGCCTTATTGTTTTCTGCAAGATACAAGCCCTTTTTAAGATGATCTGTGTAGGTCCATGTTCCGGGGTTGAGAGAGAGATAAGAATAATGCCAGATGTCCTTTAAGCTATTGTAGGAAAACATATCATGAGTGGTAGATTCCTCTTCGATGCCACATCTAGGACAAATTGGGTCTTCATACTCACTGCCGTGAGATTGAGCTTTGTTGGGAGACCATTATTCATCGCATGCTATAAAAAGTACTAAATTCTAAAAGGAGCGTTGATCTTCCAGATGGACTCCTAGATCTTCTCCTCATGGTTCAACATGATACCATTGTTAGAGTCTTTGGGAGTAGAGGAGATAACTTTATAAGCAGATTTAACAGTAAAAAGGTCATTTTTCTTTTCTTTTTTGAAGATGAAAGCTGGGGTTAGGCAGACCCCCACCTGATTGTACTAAAAATGTAAGCTTTATATGAAATGGTAAATTCCATTAGAGTCAACACAACACAAATCTGCTAACTCAGGAGGACAATTACCAAGAAAATACAAAGTATCATCTATACAGTGTAAAGCAATATATTTAACAGCTTTAAGAGCCTTCTTAGAACATTTCCTAAAGTACCTCACTCACTTGATTTTTGAGGTGCCACATAGGATTTTTGTCCTCCAACAGTACCTCACTCACTTGGTTTTTCTCTTCATAAAAAAAGGTTGAGCCTTGTTTTCCAAGGTGCAACCTTATTTTTTTTACGTCGCGATCAGGCGCCCAAGTTTTGGGCGTCTGTTTGTTTTATAATTGGGTGTCTAAGGTTTGGATGGCCAATTGTTTTTTTATTTAATTTTAAATCGGGCGCCTAACATTTAGGAGCCTTTTTTTAAAGGAATTAAATGGGTGTCCAACATTTAGGCACCTGTTGAGAAACCAACCTGAGGTGCTGTTGGATGAAATTGGACCTCACTCAGTTGAATTTTAGCTTTTATCACCCAATTGAGTGAGATACTTTAGGAGATGCTCTTAGTCCTATATTCCAATATTTGAATGATATATGCTTCACTTTTTTTTACTCTTTATCTATATCTTTGTAGGTCTTCATTCCTCTCCAGGAAGCTCATTTTTATATTCCTTCCATCTGAGTACATCTTCCGTAGCATGATTGTTAATAGGGATAGCACAAATCAAGTCGACAATACACAAAGATAAATATTCCAAAATTTTGTACATGTTCCAGGTGTTGGTAGTATGACACCTTAAATCCGCTACTTCTGTAAACTTTCTATTGTTCAAAACATGACTGTACAATCTTCCCAAGGGAAGTACACGGATCCAAGGTTCGAGCCAGAAGTCGATATTTTTTCTATTTCCCACGTGCCAACAGAGGTTAGGAAAAATCTGATTTCTAACATTGATAATATCTTTCCAAATCCTAGAATCTGAAGCTTTGATTGAAGTTATCATTGGAGACTCTTTGGGACCTGTTTGTTTCTGTTATCTACTTTCATAACCCTTACAAGACTTCTTAGTTAAGCCAAAATAAATTACTCAAAGACATGACTTGAGAATATGGAATACAGTTAGTTAAAATGGAAACCCTAGGACATAAGATTAATGCAAGGTAGTTTTCCAAGTAATAACAATGAAGTAAAAGCTTTGATAAGCTTCGCAACTACATAAGATGTTTGAGGAGGTTTGTAGCCATAAGAAGCTTTCCAAAACATAGATACAACCTGTACAAATCCTCGCATTCCTTCTCTTTGACCTAACCCACCATGAGGTACTTCATACCATGAAGATAATGCTACCTTGTGAAGTTCAAGTTCCTTATCTAGGATGCTCTTGTATACCAAAGTCAGCTCCTTCTACAACTCTACAATGTAAATGTAGGAATTTTACTAAACACATATTACTATGATCAATGAAAGAATTATGAAAAAGAATTTACTAACCTCTTCTCCTGCTTTAACAAATTCTGATGAGCTTGAGTGGAGTCTTCCCTTAGATTGGTTGTAGATCTTAATGTGATAGTTTTCTGTGTTGTAGCCTGCAAGAGGAACTTCCCCTCTATTTAAACTGATAGGTTTTGAGTGGTCTTCCTATTATACTCTCAAGCCCTAATAAAAAGTAATGCTAGGTCTCACCAACCTTAACTAGGTATAACAATTGGGCACAACCAATACCACTATGCGACCTATTAGCATGTGTGCCCTTGAACTAAAATATAAAACATTGAGTAGTGTCAGTATAGATGGAAAATCCAACAATCTTCCACCGGCGCTAACTCAATTCTTAAGAAAAATATTTTTAGTCTTATTCACAGTTTTAAGAAAAGATGATCCCTTGTTTTTAAAACCATACATGATAATTTTTCAAAAGCAATGTTACATCGAACTTGACTGTTACTTTACGACAAAATAGATGGTTAACACGATTCAGAAACAAATTCCAGTCAGGCCTTTGTAATCCACAATACGATGAAGAAGCTCTAGTTAGCTAAAAAGTACGAAGAACACCAATTGATTGGGAAAAATAAAAGCATCAATTGCTTAAAAAGGAAGTAATTACAATGAATCACTCCAAAACCCTAGGTTTCTTCCTTAAAACTTTTTTTAGATCTAACATAAGAAATCAATGCCTAGCCTTGCCCCATTTTTTAAGGGTTACCAGTTCCTAGTTTTAATAGGACTAGGTTACAAGTTCCTAGTCCCAATAGGACTTGCCTACCCTTGCCCCTTTTATAAGTGTTACAAGTTCTTAGTCCCAATAAGATTTTCCTAGCCTTGCCCCTTTTATAAGGGTTACAAGTTCCTAGTTATAATAGGACTTGCCTAGATCCTCCTGGATCATGGCTCCCCCCTTTAGGAGCCATGAGCTCCTGCTCAAGCTAGAACTAGAGATATGAAAATGCGGTGCTGCCCATTTCCCTGCTGTACCACTTTGACTTACTAGGTAGTTAACCCTTCTTCCTAACTCAGAATGGCTCAATACCACCCCATCTTGTAGTAGTAACTTTTGGCGAAACACATTGCGCCTCTTAGGATCATCATATCCTATAATATATCCTGACATAACAAAAGGTTGTATATGCATGAAAACCAACATAGTGGAAGTAGTTGGTAATGGAGGTCGAGATAACCTATCAGCCAATTTGTTGTCCACTCCCTTCTTATACTGTATAATCAAGGGAAATTTTTAGAGATACGACAGCCCCTTCATTTGGTGAGCTTGTTATAGCTTGGACTGTGTAGCTAAAAACTGGAATGGTTTGCGATAAAAATGTACCACAACCTCCTCGTACAACTTCCCCATGTCGGTTTGTTCCTTATAAGACGTTGCCATTGGAGACAACACTCTAGCTGACGTACCCTCCTGAACTGGCAGAATCAAGAACATAAACATGTCGCTCGTATTAGCCAACTGCTTTACATGAGTCACCATTACTAAATTCTTTGTGGTGACATGCTCCTTACAAGCATTGATATAGAACTCCTTTCCCTCCATCGTAAGACGATACTTGGGAGCTCTACAGTAATGAATTGCATCTCGATCTCAAAGATAAGGGATACTCAAGATGACCTGACACACATCGAAAGGAACCACTTCACACGTCATCTTGTCAATAAATCTTTCAGTGATCACAATCTTGAATGTATACTACTTTGTGATCATCAAATTCACATCTTTCTGAATCCACCCCAACCCATACGGCTTAGGATGAGTTGCAGTCGTCAAACCCATCTTCTTCACCAATGTCTCAAAATTTAAAATTTTCTGACTACCCAGATCTGCAATGGCCTCGACTAAACTCTGCTTTACCTGAATACTGACATGAAAAAGTTCTTCCCGACTCTCCTCTTCGGTAGCCAAAGTCTGCTGAAACATAAGTGTAAGCTTAGGATTCGGTTTATCCAAATCTGGGAGGTCAACAACCTCTGTGGCTAGTACATATTTCTCTTTCTTGCTCTTCTCCTCCTTCGGCCTAAGCTCCGGGTGAAGTTTCCAACAATAATTGAAAATATGCCCACTCGCCTTATAATGATTGTAATGATACTCCTTGGACGAAGATGCCTCTCCTTTGGCCTCTCCCTTATGGTTGTTTTTCCATCTAGACTCACTACAACAAATACGGGTATTTACGTCACTAAAAAAGTAACGTGAAAAGGAAATATCGTCACTTTTGCAAGTGACGTTGACCAAGGTGACTTGGTTAGTACTATGCATTTACGTCACTTTTGCAATGACATTTTTATATTAAAAAAGTGACGTTAAAAGTGTTATTTCATTAAATAATTTATGTTTATTTGCGTCATTTAATAGTGACGTAATAGGTACATTTTTACTTCAGCTAAGAAATGACGTAATATAGGTATCCTTGTCATGTTAAAAGTGACATAATTGATGAATTAATGTCATGTAAAAAGTGATATAGATACATAAAACAAAGAAATCTACATTACCGTAAAAGCGATGTTAATGGTTTGAAATTCACAAAAATAATAATAATAAATTACCCTGCAGCTCTTGTATCTCATGTTATGCATATGAGGCACTTCAGCTGCAAGGTAGCCACCTGCCTACATTTATACAAGATTTGTAACTATACTCAAGTAATAGAAATACCTAAAAATAAATCGATGTGCAGTACTTTTCAAAAAATAGAAACATATATTAATGTTGTAATGTCATACATGTTTATTTCAAGTGCAATAACAATCATGCTTACAACCGAATCTCTATGTATTTATAATAAAATTAAAACCAAGGAATCTAGAAACACTGAGTGATACTAGCATAGAGCCATAAACCACCCTAAGAAAAAATAAAGGAAGAAGAAATGAAATGAAGATTCACCTACATTTAATTCTCCTCTTAAGCTACCAAGGAAACAAACATGGCTCGCTAATGTTGGTCATTGATACAACAACCTACCAAGACTTGGACATTATTTTCACTGTTCTCAACACTATCCTTACTAGTCTTGCTTTCATCTTCATGTGAGACATGATCTTTAGTTGATCTACATAGAGAAGAAGAAGAAACAATTAAATACATGATCATCCAGAGAAAATAAAGATTCATATATCAAAAGTAAAAGAGAGAGGACATTAAGAATATAAAACTTACAATTTTTATTTCTTAGAGTTGTTCTTCATGATTACTTAAGACCATATTCATGACTATTTTCTTGTATTCCTTTTTCAGAGAATGCACATCTATCTATGGTGGGAATTTAACTGAATCTACTTGGGTTGGAATTTGAGAGTTTCACCTCTTAGTCCATATCAGATGGTTTATTTAGGTTCACCCTCTTAAAATTTGAATTTTCCTGAGAAGAATTTGTACTTGACACCGTTGGTAACTCGTCGCTTTTATAGCTCAAGCATGAGACATCTAACACTTCTATTGGGTTATGGGGCACAAATTGAACTGCCGCACTTCTTTGATGCTCATAAATAAGTTCAAGAAACTTGAAAACTCTCTCCTACATATCCAAAATAAATTCCCCATTTAATCAATATACAAACACTTCAAGGATAATAATAAAAAGATGAGCAAAGACATTAGTTTGATTGAGTAGTTCACCTTTTGTACATTTTTTATGAAGTAAGGTTCATACTTGTCAAGGTTGGTTTCCCTTATTACAAATATTGACACCGCTGCATCAACCTCAGAAGGCTTGAATTCTAAGTATTCAATCCCTGTTTTGATTTTCCACATAACATTGATTAAGTTTTTGCTCCAATATACTTTATTTCATATCAAAAAAGTGAAGATAATGGTTGAAAAAGAAGAGACATAAGATACCTCTAGTTAGCCTTAAAATGAGCTCAACTAATCGAGATATCTGTGAGCTTGGTGGAGGTAGATCATCATTGTTCTTACGAAAGAAGTAGTCCATGAAAGTGAAAGGTGTCACAACTCTCATTCTCCACTTCAATGTGCTCAACACTAGAAGCTCCATTCTCTGTATAGTTTTAGCTTCGAAGATGAAGTTGCATTCCTCAACCTTCAAGTAAACACATAACAATTCAGAAATATACACATGACTAACAATATAACAAAACATCTCAAACAAGTCTATATGTTTTTGAACCTACAAATCTACAGATAGAGGCACTTCTATCTCCTCCATTTTAGTTACTAATAATAAACAAGCTACATCTAACAACTGCATTATCCAAGCTTTCCCTCCTTACATAAACATACAAACAATGAACACAATCAGCATCTGAAACTTGTAAACTAAATTAGCTAATAAAGAATACACATGTGTACCTGCAAATCTGTAAATTTGCAGCAGAAATACCAATGATCAAAAATGAAACTACTAGATATGTCTATATGCTGTCATTATGTGAAGAGTGCTGCCCAATATAATTTAAGATAATTAAGTAGCAAGTCCATCGTATATAGTCATATAATGGGAGATTCTTCCTTTTGTACCTTTGTTTACTTGTGATCAAAAATATTGGTTGGGCCAAACATGCTACTGGTTCGTATCTGCAAGAAAAATTAGTTTTGATAAAGAACATCCAAATCTTCTGATTGACGTCTTTGTTAGTTGACAACTATATAAGCATTGATTTACATTCTTTTTCAATGCATCGAATATAGTTTTAACTTCCTCCATGTTTGATAGATTATCTTCCATTTGGTAGTAAAATTAATATTAATTTCCAGATAATGCAAGGTTTTAATTTTTATTTTTATTTTCTTTCAAAAGGTAAGCAAATATATTAAGATATATTAAGAGAAGTGAAAGAACTTGCAGACAGCCCTTGTAAAGCTCAAATAAAAAGGCAATAAATATGCCTACTTAGGTAACAAAGTTAAAATACAGGATCATCTATTAATAAATTTAGTCAAATCTGTAGTACTTCACATAAGGGGCTTCCAGTTTTTTTGAATAAAGAGGGCTTGCCATCAAACCATTCTTTGGTGAGATGATGTAATCTAGCAGCTCTATTGGCACTGTTATCAGTACTTAAGTTACACTCCCTCCAAGAGTGCGTGCTTGAATCTTATCTGTATTTGAGATGAAATGAACTCCATGAGGCTTGGAGTTTCCAAGGAACATTGTTATGCTAAAAAGCTTTGATTGTTGTTTGAATCAGAAGCTAGATAGATCTTAGTCCATCCATGCTCATGAGTAGAAAAGAGAGAAGATAAAATATTGTTGCACTCAACACAGTATGAAATCTGAACCCCAATATTCTTAGTCAGAACATCAATAACCTCCCTAGTGTAAATCCTAAACACTACCTTAGAGCCAGCCATGCCTGGATTACTAGGACTACAACCATAACAGTTGATCTTAACTTCTTCATACCAGGGGAGTTCCCAAACACAAGATCTAATCCTTGGAGGTCTCATGTACTTGAAAGGAACTTCAAGTTTATGTTGTATATCCATCTCTGCATGAATGTTTTTCATGTAACCCTTAGAATTTGTAGCAGCTTCATGGATTACAGAGTGTATATTAGCCACGACTGACCTAATAGTTGGAGCACACTCATCATGAGCTATCTTATTTCATCACATCCATAAAGCATTAATACAGGCAAGTACACCATTAACCTAAATGTTCTCCACATAGGAACTGAAGGAACTAGCAAGCTTTAAGATATGTATAAGATACCAATTTGAGATACAAAGAATGAACTGAGAGCTTAACCAACTCCATATGTATTTAGAGAATGGGTAGTGGATAAAGAGATGTTGAACATTAAGGCAAGTACACCATTAATCCAAATGTCCTCCACATAGGAACTAAAGGAACTAGAAAGCTTGAAGATATGTATAAGTGACCAATTTGAGATACAGAGAATGAACTGAGAGCTTAACGAGCTCCAGATATATTTAGAGAATGGGCAGTGGATAAAAAGATGTTGAACATTCTCCATCTTTTGCTTGCAGACTTTACACTGAGGCTAGAGAGACACCTCTTGTCTGCACTTTAACATCGATAACTCTCCATGCAAGATTGGAGTGCCTGGGAAAGTAGTTAGATCACCACAAATACTTACTCCACCAGCAAATTTTAAACTTCTTTCTAATTTGTTCACGAGCTGACTCGGTTGAGAAGTTTCCCTTAAAAATTAGGCTTGTTTATACACTTATCAATCCTAGCATGATTAACAAAGTTATCTGCAAGGTTAACTCCGTCTTGAGCTAGAAGATGAGAGGCATTCTGATTAGGATTCCAGCCACTACTCGTGAGATTGCTCATGAAGGAAGGGTCTCAATCATCTAAGGGACAGAGAAATTGGAGTAATATCATCTCGAAGCCAATCTCACCCGCCTCCAAAACTAACCTCAAAAGAGACTGCTCCAAAATTTATCCTTAATAGTTAAAGTTACTTTCTACTATAAGGGTAATCAAGATTAGCATTATCTATGTACCAATCATTTTCCTACACCATGCGGATACTCTCATCTACCAAATACCAAACCACTCAGCCACACTTTCCCTATTCAAGTGATGCATGTGAGCATCCTCTTTATCATGTTAAAGAAATCTCCCAGTCTAAGATCTGGATATACTATTAGTAATTTGAAATGAAACTGTAAAGTACTTTACATCACTGTCATAAACAACCGTGCTTTCAATACTAAGTCACTAACACAAAGTAATTCTTTTATCGAATAGAAATTAAAGCAATTTTCAGCAAAGAAAAAAGACTAATGCAAGCTAAAATACAAACTCACCGCTACACACTTTACATCGATACACAATCCAATCGCCTCTAACTGTACCGCAGTTTGAATTACAAGTTCTCTATATACAATACATCAAAACTTAGGAATTGAAGATCAAAAGAACATATTTTACTATCATAGAAATAAAGAGGTTACTTGATTTACCTTGTAAAAGAGATGGCATAAGCGAAAAAAGGCTTGGGAAATGTACGTGGGCGGTTAGAATGGGAAAGTAAAAGCTCCAATTTTGCCAGAATCTATTTGTGTTAGCCAAATCAAGTGTTTTCCATAAACCCATAACACAAAAACCTTTTCAAACCTGATTAGGAATAAGGTATGGGTGGTGATGACGCCAATAGTGGCAATAATAGGGATTAGATTTGGCGTCTGCACCATGAATACCCAATCAAATTGACTTGAAGTACCCAAAAATCAAATCTAGCAAAATGGGTGCCTTGAATCAAAATCAAATTGTAGAGAAAAATTAAGGTAATGAAAATCGTAGACGATGATAATTGCAGAGAAAAATTAAGATGTGACCTAGATTGTAGAGAGAAATTGGGACTAGGGTTTGGTTCATAAAGTCACACTTGAAATCCCTCGATTCTTTGCAATTAACAATTCTAATTCCTTGTAATTAAAAGATTTTATGAATCACCACAAAAATCTTCTCTAAAAACACCACAAAAATCAAATAGAAATCACGTCAGTGTGGAGTAAAATGACTTAATTGAGGTGGATACCATGTAATAGAGAAACATTTATACTATTCTATTTAGTCCATAGCATAAATTTTTTGTAGATACCTGTACAGTCTAATAAGAAACTGAGACTAGGCGATGATCCTCAACCTAGGAAACAACCAAATAATAATCACTGTCCTGATATTGTTTTATATTATGCTACAAGACAACATACACTGAAATGTGTATGCCTTTATACATATATTATGCATAAACCTAGAGATCAAATAAGGGAAGGTCACCATTTATAGGGTAAGTGGGAGCCATATTTGTAACTATAGCTTTGGTTGGTTTGTGGAATTTGAAGAAAGATATTTAGATAAAAAATTTATTTACAAAATCTAGAGAGAGAAAATTTGATGGTGGGATAGATTTGAGTACCCTTTTTTTTTATAAATTTCTTATTTGTTGCAACAAATTATAGTTTACAATTGTTTCCTTCAAGTCTCAGTGTCCAACTAAATAAAGAAAAATAGAAATCTATTACTAGTTATCGTGGAAATGCCATTTCATCGAAAAAGATTTTCATTTTCTTACATGCCATCAAATTTACAGTGCTAGTAAACAGTTAAGGAAGTGAATCCAGAAGGTGCCATGAAGGAAAGATACCTTAGACAACCTTTCAAAAAGCATTTCAAAGAACAAATCAATGCCTACATTTCCAACATCGCCAGTTTGTTGCTCACCCAAAATATTCCCAAATCCTCTTATACCCATATCTTGCTCCGCAAGTTGGAAACCTTGACCAAGTTTGTGACATTCTTCAAGAGTAGTGAGTCTTTCCTACAAATTAACAACTCAAATACTTATTGAACCTAAACTACAAATTAACGATAAGATAATGAGCTACAAATCATATTGAGGACAACCCAGATAAAAATGATCAATGATAATCTAGTGAGGGTAACAAAGGTAGCATACCAATGATTGATCAGATAGCAGCAACTTATCAGGGTAAGATAAGTGTGCATGAGCTTCTTTATCTGCACGACCCACCCTTCCACGCAGCTATGGCATAATAAAAGTTCAAATGCTACGGTTAATAATCATTTTCTAGTTTCTTGCCGCAAACATAAAGAGAAGATCAAGCTAATCAATTAAGCGGAGAAGTAGTCAAGCCGGTGGAATCTTGGCTACAAAACACAAAAAAGAAAATCATAAAACTATACATATAAAAGTGAAATAATGAAACACTCCAGGATAAATAAATAAAAAACTAACCTAAAATAGTGTGTGGGCTGAATTATATGTATGGCGTTGACGACGTTCTTGGGATTGAGGGAGGATATAGGGGTTTTTACTCTAGAAACACCATTACTTTAACACCAAAATCTGTCAATGACATCCATAAGCGCAGAGGTACGTTTCTTCACACATCGCGAGGAGGTCATGACACGTGTTGATCTTGCCCTAAAAGCTCACATATTTCCTATGTTTCAGCCATTTTTGCTCCAGATCAGTCAAATTACTTACAAATATAAATGAAGATATATCAATCTTATTGTGATGCGGCTTTATGTACTTGTGCAATATCTATTTTTACTCGTTTATGAGATTATTGTAGGAGTTGCAAGATGTATTGTTATTTGAAGATGCATTATTTCTGAGTAAGAAGGAAGGCTTTGGATTGATGTATTTGTTCTTTGAGGGAAAGGAGGAGGAGCTTTCAACATTGTCTGAACTTTGTAAAGATCATTTTTCAGTAAAATTTATTGCCGACTCTTTCATGGAGTGGGAATCATTGCTCAAAAAAGCAAAAGATGAAGTGGGAATTGTTTTCGGGAAAAGTCAAGCCTTGTTGAAAAAAGAAGATACAGAAAGAGTTCTTCTTCATAAAGTTATTGAGCTAAGTACCAACTACTTGCCAAATATTTATTTTGTGGGGCAGTGCTTTGATGACCATCATTTTTACAGAAAGGCAATTCATTATGCCTCTGAGGTATTTTTCACCGTGGATATTTCTAGAAGTTCTATTGCAGAACTACTTACTAGGATGTGTGATGATATCCTAAAAAAGGGTAATCTTACAAGGATTATGAGTAGTAATTTGATGGACAAAGAAGATGAAATTTTCATTGATGAAGAACGTCAAACCATTGATAAGGTTATAATGATTGTTTCTCTTCTGAGTGATATTGATGACTTCATTGAATTTTATAGTCGCGAACTTGCTCGATAACTGCATGAGAAGAAGAATGGTGATCCCAGAGAGATATATGTTCTGGAAATGATCGATGAGCAATATGGTGTACAAGCCACACACACGATGCGGCGCATATATGATGAGTAGATTTTAGCAAACAAAAATCAGAACATCTTTGAGGAGTATCTTCATTATAAGCCTGAGGAAAATCTAGAGATTGGCTTCAACGCCATATTTTTAACTCACTCATTGTGGCCGATATATCAAAGTAATCTAAACTTACCTGCAGAGATGAAGAAGTGTTTGGATAGGTTCGAGAAATTCTATTACACAAAACATGATAGAAGAAAACTTACATGGATTTACTCAACGGGTGAATGTAACATTACTGCGAGCTTTGATGCACAAACTATAGAGTTGATTGCGATAGTTTATAAGGCTTCAGTACTTTAACTGTTTAATACATCAGACAGACTCAGCTTTTCAGAAATCCAGATTGAGCTAAACGTGGCAGGCATAGATCTTATAAAGATACTCCATTCACTCTCATGTGCAGAGTACAATATCCTTACTAAAGAACCAAATAGTAAAGCCATCTCCCGTATGGACATCTTCAAGTTCAATTCAAAGTTTACACACACAAGGATGGAACTTAAGATTCCTCTCCTCCTCACGGAGGAAGAAAGGTGGGACGAGAAGACGAAAATTTTTGAAGTCATCAACCAAAATAAGACATCTGAAATTGACGCAATGATCATGAAGGTCATAAAGAATCATAAAGTTCTTACGCACCAACAGTTGGCAAAATGTATAATCGAAGTTAGCAAAACTTTCTAGCCTGATGAGGAGAGAATCAAGAAGATAATTGAATCTCTAATAGAGTAGCGATATACGAGGAGAGATGAACTAAATGACGGAGAGTATTATTATGTGCCTTGAGTAGCAAAATGGGGTAGCATCAAGTAATATATTGGGAATCATTTCAGAAGTATGCAAGGTAGAAGTTTTGGCAATACTAGAATTAATCAGGTGTACATAATTGGAGGTGACGGTACTCAGAAAGGGGCATCTGTTATTTACAAGGAAGTTGAGAAACGCGGTCTACAAGTATCAGTTGCTGAAATTCCAAAAACAATTGATAACGATATTGCAGTGATAGACAAATCTTTTGGTTTTGACACTGCCGTTGAAGAAGCTCAGAGGGCCATTAATGCAGCACATGTAGAGGTTGAAAGCTTTGAAAATGGTGTTGGGATTGTGAAGCAGTTTCTTTTTTATGTACGCTACTTTGGCCAGCAGAGATGTGGATTGTTGCTTGATACTAGAGTCTCCATTTTATTTTGAGGGGCCGGGTAGGTTTTTTGAATTTATTGAGCAGCGGCTTAAAGAAAATGGGCATATGGTCATTGTGTTGGCAGAAGGTACTAGACAAGAGCATGTGGCTGAGAGGATGGATGTTGTTGGTGTGAAAGATGCATCAGGGAACAAGCTACTTCTAGATGCCTGTTGGTCTATGGATCTCACAAGAAATTAAGGATCATTTCACGAAGAACCAGAAAATGGCAATAAATATCAAGTATATAGATCCGAAAAAAATGGTTCGAGTTATTCCTAGTAATGCATCAGACAACATCCTACTGCACATTTTTGTAACTTTAGAGGTAATGCTCCATTTGTAACATTCTGATGTATATTACATATAGTTGAATCAATGATTTTGTACTTCAAAAAAAAAAACATTTGTATATCTTTATATTCAAGATATACTACCCTATCCCGAGGTTTAGTTACTTCCCTTCAAGTATACATTTGTGTGAGATTAGTTTCACAGGGTAGGAGGAACATATGCGACGATTATTCAAACTGCATCTATCGTCAATATTCCAAAATTTTAAATATACTGATGCCTAGGGCACAAGATTCCAAATTGATAACTAGAGTCTTCATAAAGAGATTTTTAGTTTGTACTTGTAACTCTTTTAACAAGTATGTGTAAGTTCTACATAGAGAGGAAGAGTATGCAGAACAACATGCAACATGGATACAACAACTCACACTAACACGGTGGATCAACGCTCATTTACAAACTCTCAATAACCTAAACTCTCCTTACTCAAACCAACCATCACACATAACGTAAGAGATCACAAACATTGATATAAAGTTCCATTTTTTCAACAATAAAACAAATTAATTCTTGAATTGAACCAAAATCACTGCCAATTTCATTTTTTAACAATGAACTGAGATTAAAGTAACTTATATTATAAACTCACCATTCGAAATTTATACCGATAAACTATCCTAATTCCTCAAACTTTTCCGCAGTCTGAAGTGCATGATCCCTATACACAATACAACAAAACTTAGGAACTCAAGATCAAAATGATCATATTTCTACCATCAAACTAATAAAGTATTAGAGAGGGAGAGACAGAGAGATTGGCTGATTGGGGATAAAATCCAAACGATGAAAATTGAGTTCTTCAATCAAAATCCAAACGATGATAATGGGGATAAAGATTATAAAAAAACTATCACTACCTTGAATAAAAATCAAATTGAGTTCTTCAATCTGAAATCCAAACGAACGCAAATGTTGGAGAGAATTTGAGTAGATGAAGACTAGGGTTGTGTTTATAAAGCCCCACTATTTGTAGTTGAAAGATATGCTGAATCTCTACACCAATCTCGTCAAGAATCTCCAACGAAACCTATCCATCTCCGCTCTCCACAAAAATCTACTTTCACGTTTCTCACTTCACGCTTCTAATCTCTTAACTTCGCTCAAAATATTTCGCGAATAAATCAAATAGAAATAACACCACGAAGGGAAAAAAAACTTACTTGATTGAGATGGTAAGGATTTTCACATCGGGAGGGGGACGACTTAATTGTAATAGTTATTACGTCGTACCCAAAAACGACTTTGATAGTAAGATGATTTATTTTTTAACATCACTTTTGGTAAAACCAACGTTGAAATCCATGTGAAAATCAAAAATAAGACTTTTAATGACATTTTTTAAATAAGTGACGTTATTCAGATGACATTAAAGCCATATTTTCTTGTAGTGACTTATACCCCGAGTTGTTCTTGTCGTCTTCTTTGTCGTTCTCTAAATACTTGTCTTCAATAGAAATTTCCTTCACGGTAGCGTCATCGATATTGGCCACCATAAAGAGCTTCAACTCTCTTCTAATAGACCCCGAAAACCCCCCCGTGTACTTCATGAACACCTCATACTCATTCACATTGATGTCTAAAACCAAAGCTTGATTATGAAACACCGTAGCGCTCTCCAGTACGGATTGTAGAAACTTCTGGCGTAAATTGTGCCATTTATACCATCTCTCTTGCTCATACCCAATCAGATAAAACTGCTTTCACACTAATACCTTGAATTCTTTCCAACCCAAACTTCCTACATCATGGCATTTCTGATAAGATTTCCACCACGTGAGTGCATGACTTGCAAATTTCAACGTAGTAAATCATATTTACTGCGCATTGGAGTATTTGTAAGCGGAAAAATAGGTCTCTAACCTATCTACCCAATTATCCAACTTCTTGGCATCGATCGAACCATCCAATACTAGAATTTTAATCTTAAAATTGATACAAAGATTACGAATAGGGTTCGTTGACTTTCCAATACCCGATCGCTCCTTGTCGGAATCGGCATCACTAGGATTACTATCGATCTCCACAAAATCGTCGCCTCCATCCACCTCCATAACCCCTTTCTTCCTCGAGTGGCCTCTCTGATGAGAGTGGCCTCGCCGTGTTGCTGATGCGAAAGCCTTCGCAAGGTTCTTGAGACGAAATTGTTCTACTTACTCCCCTACAGTAGAAGTTAGGTCAGAAACTGTCGTTTCTAAAGTTGTGATTCGATCGTTGGAATCGCCCATCTCCAAATCGACATTCTTCTTCGAATTAGTTTTTCCATGGATCTTCAACAGTCTCACTAGCTTCGCCTTTGTTTGCTTGAGACGGCCGCGTGTAGAGTCTATAAACCACAATCAACCCCCGAAGATTGTAATTGGAAAACTAATACCACTTAATCTATAATACGATGAAGAAGCTCTAGTTAGCTGAAAAGTACGAAGAACACCAATTGATTAGGAAAATTAAAAGCTTCAATTGATTGAAAATGAATTATTTACAGTGAATTACTCCAAAACCCTAGGTTTCTTCCTTAAAACTTTTTCTAGATCTAACATAAGAAAATAATGCCTAGCCTTGTCTCTTTTTTATAAGGGCTACAAGTTCCTAGTTTCAATAAGACTGGGTTACAAGTTCTTAGTGCCAATAGGACTTGCCTAGCCTTGCCTCTTTTATAAGGGTTATAAGTTCCTAGTTACAATAGGACTTAGTTACAAGTTCCTAGTCCCAATAGGACTTGCCTGGCCTTGCCCCTTTTATAAGAGTTACAAGTTCCTAATTATAATAGGACTTGCCTAGATTCTCCTGGTTTACTTTGAGCACATGCCTAATTCATAGCGTGAACGTCGGGCTAGAAAACTCGATATCTTTCAAGTATAATTTTTTATTGGTGAAGTTTAGCGTATGAATGGCAAATGTACACCTTAATGATGTACCGGTATATTCAATTAAGGCCTTGCAATATGTGTTTTCCAGGCACATGTCATTTCAATACTTAGACAAACTGTCATGCGAAGACTATCGTTCATAGTAAAATGAAGGTTAAAAGATGTGAAGCTTACCCATATCCAGCCCAAGCAAACTTGAGAAACTTTTTAGTATTCTCTATAGGCACTTGATACTTAGACAACCGTCATGTAATAAAATCACCCGTATCTATAAGTTTATTGTAATTGTATAACTATAGCTAAATATGTGCAAACATAATAACAGATCCAAATATAATAGCAGCTAAACAATCAAAATCAAATCTTAATGCCGATTAAAATATTAACTGGGAATAACTCCCACATGGATAAAAAATCCTAATGCAATAACAGTAAATAAAATAAATCAATAACTACTACCGCATAAAAGTACGATCCATAAAGAGACTCCAGCAATGCCATACGTATAACATATCCCCAGAAGGCTGGTATCGGAAATCCCTTAGTAAGCGGATTGACAATCATCTCTTGTGTCGACAAATAACGAATCTCGATAATCTATTTTTGTACTTTTTCAATGATAGCGTGATACTTAATGTCAATATACCTATTATCCATAGTCACATTATCATTCTTAACATATTTGACGACAGCCTCATTGTCATAAAATACTCACAACGGTCAATAAATTGAATCAACAACCTTTAGCTCAAAAATAAATTGGTTGAGCCATACAGCCTGTCGGGAAGCCTCAAAATAAGCCACATACTCTGCTTCCATAGTTGAGGAAGTTACTAGAGACTGTTTGACAGTCTTCCATGAGATAGCGCCATGACTAAGCATAAAAAGATAACCAGAAATAGACTTTTTATCATCTATGTCTCCTGTAAAATCTCTGCTAGAGTAGCCCAAAACCCTGAGCTCATCCGATATCCTATAAGCCAGTCTGTAATCTTTAGTCCTCTATAAATAGCAAATGACCTTCTTAGCTTCCTGCCAGCGAATAATCAAAGGGTTATGTTATTACCTTCCTAACATCCCAACAGTAAAACTGATGTCGGGTCTCATGTATATCCTACCATACATGAGGCTTCCAATAACTAAAGTATACTCCTTAACAATGATGCAAAGAAACTATCTCGTGTGCCATCTTCTTCCTATAGATATCTCCCTTGTCACCAGGGACTTCACCTGCTTTACAATCCTGCATGTCCTACCTCTTCAAAACTTTATCGATATACGCACTCTGAGATATTCCAAGTATCTCTCTAGTCCTGTCTCGCTCAATCTTAGTGCCAATAACATAATTCGCATCACCCATATCCTTCACATCAAAATGCTGAGATATGAAGGCTTTCGTCTCCTGAAGAAACTGGACGTCACTACTAGCAAATAAAATATCGCTGACGTACAAAACGATAAATGTAAAACGTCTCCCATTTTGTTTAACTTATATACAATAATCCATTTTACACTTAAAAAAATTGTGGTTTGAAACCACCTCATGAAACTACAGGTATCATTGCCTAGACGCCTGCCTGATACCATAGATAGAGCGATTATGCTTGCAAAATAGTCAAACTTCCCTTTGGTCTCAAAACTTTTAGGTTGGTACATATAAATGTCCTCGTTGAGACATCCATTAATAAAAGCTATCTTGTCGTCCATCTGATGAAGCTCCAAGTCAAAATGCTTAGTAAGAGCCAAAATTATCTGTAATAAATCCTTCTTCGAAACTGGTGAGAAAGTCTCATCAAAGTCAATTCTTGGACACTGCTTGAAACCCTTCACAACAAGTCTCACTTTGTAACGCTTAACCTTCCCTTCAGAATCACGTTTGGTCTTAAAAATCCATTTGCATTCAACTGCCTCAAATCCTTCAGGTAAAGGTATCAACTCCCATACAGAATTATGCGACATAGAATCCATCACCTCCGTCATGGTATTACGTCACTGATCAGCAAAACTACTAGTCATAGACGTACTAAAAGATACTGGAACCTTAAAATCAAATAAATCCCCTTCAACTGAATAAAGATAATAATCTAAAGAAATAGTTGAACGCCTCTCTCTAGAAGATCTCTGATTAGGAGCAACAGGCTGGGCTGGAGGTGGAGCGACAGGAAGCTGGACGGGAGCGGGTGGAAGAAAAATTTGAGGGAGAACCGGTGCTACAAAGGGGTATGGAACTGGGTCTGGAATAATAGATGGGCCTAGAACTTTACTCGTCACAGTGCTAATATCATATGGCAGCGGAAGCATAACAACACTGATCGGAATAGCAGTTGGACTTTGAGTTTTAGAACCCTTCTCAAAGACAACCTCTCTATGAATAACACTAGTATGGTGATCTCCCTCCTTTATGAAATGGGCCGGAGAACACTCAACAATCTTCATGGGTCGAAAAGGATAATAAAACCTGAATCCTTTCGATCTCTCTGGGATACCAAAGAAGAAACAACTAACAGTTCCCAAATCTAACTTTCCGATATTCGGGTTAAACAATTTTGCCTCTGCAGGAAAACCCTAAATATGTTAAGTGATTAAGATTAAGATTTTTCCTAGTCCATAGATGATAAGGATTAACTAAAGCATAATGAGAAGGAACTCGATTCTGAATATATACTGAATAACGTAAGCACTATCTCTACAGATTTACAGGCTAAATTAGTATGATATAACATGCTGCGAACCATGTTCTAATAAGTTTGATTTTGGCATTCATAAACACCATTATGCTCTGGTGATCTAGGGGTAGTGTACTGGGCTACAATACCCTAATCCTTTAAATATTGATAGAATGGTCTCGAATGTTGACCGTCTTGATCAATCTTACCATAATACTCGCCTCCTCAATCTGACCAGACAACTGTGATCTTTCGATCTAATTGTTTCTCAACCTCTAACGGGAAAGTCTTGAATACATCAAGTGATTCAGACTTCTGATGGATAAGGAAAATATAGGTATAATGACATAAATCATCAATAAAAGTGATAAAATATCAATGAACACCATGAGATGGAATAGGAAAAGGTTCACATATATATGTATGAATCAGCTATTAAAGGTATGTGCTACGAGTAGATTTAAATTTCCTGATCTTGGTTAATTTTTCACGAATACAATCGACACAAGTCTAAAAATTTGAGAATTCTAAAACCCTGAGAACCCTATCTTGAACCATAATCTCTAGCATCTTTCTAGAAATATGTCCTAGTCATTTGTGCCATAACATCGAAGATTAGTCATAAACTTTTGAATGTTTAGAAGTAGATAAAATACTAGCTTCAGCAGATAAACACAATAGAAAAGTCTCAAATAAATGATCAAGAGATAGACGATATAACCCATCAACTAGTAAATCATAACCAATAATAGAATCATGATGAATAATGTTAAAACCACCATGCCTAAAATTGAAAAAATAACTGAAAGAGTACAACCGAGAAATTGAAACTAAAGATCGTCTCATCGAAGGAACATAAAAGGTGCATGCCAAATCAAAAGTAACACCCGTGTCTAAAACCAAGCAAAAAATGCCAACAGACTCAATAGGAAGACTTTTAGCATCATCTAAGAAAACCTGCTTCTCATGCCTTACCGGCCGCCTACTAATGAACCCCTGTGAAGAATTTAAAATGTGAACAGTTGCCTCAGAATCTACCCACCAAGAGTTGGTGGGAACATCAACCAAATTAAATTCAAAGCAAACATAAATAGAACTAATTCATCATTTCTTCTGTCATTCTTCCTTAGAGACCAATGCTGCAATCAACTCATTCATTTCCTAAGTCTTCTCCTGATTTTAGTAGTGAACCTAGAACATCTCGAAACTTTTTGGAAGAAACCAAACTGCTAAGTAAACCATCAACTTATTATCAATGGTGAGACTGATTTCCTTGAAAGTAAAAACTAACTTAGAAATCTTAAGAATGTGCGAGCGCACATTTCTACTACTGTCATACTTCAGCAATAGAAGCTGAAATAAGTTATTATACTGTAATCCCTTGACAGAACCCTCAAACTATTTCTAAATGGCATCTAACAATTCATTTACGGTACCTTTCTCAGCGATATTGTCCTACATAATAGGATCGATGGAAAAACAAATGATAAGATTTTGCCATTTTATTAGCTTTGTCCCATTTGGCATGGGGCCACTTTCTCAGCATAAGATGAGGTATCCATGAGATCCGCGGGCTTGGCTTGATTGAGAACAAAATCAAAATCAAGGTAGCCTAGGGCAATTTGGATTTTAAGCATCCAGTTGGATTAGTTTAGGTCTATCAAGGCTTCAATATTACTTAATTGGTTATGGATCATAGGTTTCATAGCTTCATGAACCAAAGACTTATATAAGGACGTGCATAAATTAAAAAAAATTATGCACATTTAACTTGATTTGTAAAAGATCTATAACTTGATGTATTTAATCTCGATCCTATCTGGGCTTAGGATGGTCGAGTAGAGTGCATTTTTTATTTAAGGTATTGACCTTTTACTTGCATGTACGGCGATGTATCATCGAATCCCTTCTTTGGGTGGTGATTTGACATACATTTCCCCCAAGTTAGTGATCACTCACACTCAAGACTCTGGTCACTTACAATTTGGTTCGAGACACTTCCTCGCCTTTGGGCTGAGGGTTATCTTCATCTCCTCATACCGTGTAGCCTATCCATACCCACTAATTAATTAGAAGTTTATTAACCTCCTTTGGGTGATCTAATTATTTCAAGTTTAATCAGTGTAAAGTAGTCTTAATGAGATTGTATAATAGAGTCTCAAAAATAAGAGAAATGTTCAACTCCATGGGAAAAACTCATTTGGGTGTATTTACCCATTTTATATCCCGCCATCATAACGACTACTTGATCTCACTTAAACCCCATTGGAGATCCTTAGGCATTAAAAGTTCCTATATCATTAATGATTTATTATTGTTTATGCCAGATTTTATTATTCAATTAATAATAAATATTAATTATTTATTGCTTAAATTACTCATTATTGATTTATAGTAGTTCCTTAAGAGAGTCGCCTCATGATGAAGTATACCTGGACTTGGAGTTCTATTAAATTTGGTAATATTTACTAAGTCAGGGTAATATCCAACTAACCAACATATAACAATAAATCCAGAGATTAAACATGATCGTAAGCACATCATGTATAAATTTTTCATCTTTTATAACAATAAGTAAGAGCAGGACCCAATACATTTCTTTTATTTCTATTTTTTTTATGTATTTCATGATATAAAACCAACCCCCTGAATCAATGGCTTCTTATGAGTAAAAGGGGAGAAACAAAAAACAACCAAGCTTTATAGATTAAGAAGAAAATAGGCCGAAAAGAGGGCCTGGCTGGACTGTCAATAGGGCCAACTCCAAACTCTGCTCAAACTTCTCATAATCTCCACCAGAAAACCCAAAATTCATGAATTAGTGTTCTAATATCCCAAATAAGTGGTTTCAAATTGTTCTAATATTTGACAGTTCTTCTGCTTAAATTGTCCCACCGATCACCCCCACAGGAGAATAGCAAGGATGATTACATTTAATTCAACAAACCCCATATAAACCATCGCGAACAGTAACAGTAGTAATTGAAGAACGAGTACAAAATGAATCAGCCAACAAAAAACCTAACAACATAAGAACAAGGGAGAGATTCCTAAACTACTCAAATCAGTTTAGAAAACCTTTAATTCATTCTCAGACTCACGGTGAACAGATGTAACAACGATTATGTTTCTAGAAATAGCGAGACTAAGATGCATACAACTTCTAGCAATAATGAGACTAAGATGCTTACAAGGATAACCTTCCCACAATTCAGATGCATACAAGGATTGTTCCTAGACTCAGGCTTGCATATTTAACAGTAGCGAGCGTAGCAGATGAATTGAAGATGAGAGATGCAGGTGAGTAGCCTTCATGGTACAATTATCTTCCCATAATTCATCTCTCTCCTCACTCTCTTAATCGAATAGTAAACAATGTTAAAATATCAAAAAAAAATTAATTAAATTAGAGAAAAAAAACTTTTGATAACAAGATTGTAATTTTCTCTCTTAGTTGTCAATTGATTAATCATAGAAATATGTATCCTGACTACTGATTCCAATTGTAACAATTTCATACAATTACTACGATCAATGAAATAATTTTGAAAAGAATTTTACTAACCTCTTCTCCTACTTTTGCAAATTCTTATGAGCATGAGTGGAGTCTTCCCGTGGATTGGCTGCAGACCATAATGTGATAGTTTTCTATGTTGTAGCCTCCAAGAGGGACTTCCCTTCTATTTAGCCTGATATGGTTTGAGTGCTCATCTCATTATACCCTCAAGCCCTAATAAAGAGTAATGTTAGGTCCCGCCAACCTTAACTTGGTATAACAATTGAGCACAACCAATAACACTTATACAACCTATTAGCATGTGTGCCCATGAACTGGAAAATAAAAATTGAGTAGTGCAGGTATAGATAGAAAATCTAACAATGAGAACCACCTTCCTACCTTTTCATAACAAGTAAACCCCGTAGGTCATTCAGTTTAGCAATTGATTCTTGCATCTTTCTAATACTCTTATCCGTCTAATTTGTTTCAACATCATATTTATTACATTCAAAGTCCACCTCAGTGATTTTTAGTTTAACCATCTTCAAGAATCACTCGGCTTGTTTTGAACTTAATGAGTAGTTGTAGTCAAGCTCGAATTTTCTGAACATCAAACCCATGTATTTCAAACTCAGGATGAGCTTTTACAGTTCTTTCAAAATCACTCCCATGGTCATCTAGTTGGAACTTACAAGTTACTTCCACCAATTTTGAAAATGTTACCATTTGTGCAAAGACAAGTCCTTCACAAGAATATTCAGGACTTCCCTCCAAGTATGGCCAAAACTACTAGTAGGCTACCCTGGGCTATAGCCCGGGGTAGACTTGGGCTAGATTTGTTGATAGATTTTTCTTTAGATGAGAACACAAAAGATTAATTTTAGAGGACTTTTCCTTGCATTAGAATTGTTTTACATAGGAAACCCCCCCCCCCTAAAAGAGTCCTTAAACCCACAGTCCTAATAGACAGTGTCTTCTTTTAGTCTATAGCTCTATATGCAACCCAAAGAGTCCTAATCAGTCCCAAAGTGTCATGGCACTGATTTGAACAAATATCCCTGAAACTATTTTGAAACATAAGTTAGTTAGTTATAACTCTATCTACAACCCATTAAACATTGAAGAAGGTCATCAAGAACTAAGAAACATGTTTATTCCTCTTTGTAAGAAGTATTCGTATTGAAAAATCCCTGCTTTGTTAGTTGCAAGAATGGGTTAAGAAAAAAAATCATTTGAGTGACGGGAGTTTCAATTTTAAATTTTGATATCTGTCTGATCTTCAAATTTAACTATAACATCAATCTACTCAAATATATTATTAATACTCTACTACACCTTACTTTTGTTAACATGGCACTGAAATAGTTTCTTTAAAGAAAAAAAAAATTGGGGCACAAGAAATTAAAAAAGGAGTTTGGGACAATCTTCTTTTTTGTGATCATACTAGGTAAGATACCATCAATTTTTCCTATAGAAGATCCATAATACCCACAACAACAAAATTTTGGGGGCTTCACCCCCAAACCCCATATTGCACCTAGCCCTCCCTAACCTCAATTCCTGGTTCCGCCCCTGCCTCCAAGGGACAGAAATGTGGCTTCTATGGTATATTTCGGAAGAAAGCGTCCATGGAGTGTATCATTTCCCATAGAGGCAAACTTTTAGCGAATGTCAACTATTCAGACTCTTGGGCATCTCATAGAGGGTATGATCAGCTACAATAATTGTATGAAGATGTTAGAGTAGTCCTGTAATAGTGATGGAGAGACGATCGAATAAATGCAAGGAAGTTACTATACTGGGTGTTGGCCTTATGTATTAGTGTAGATACAGAGCTATAGTTCCAAATCTATTTGAGAGCCTAGAAAAATGGAATGGAGGCTTACCACACATATTTATCCTGATTTTTCATAACATCGGGAGTTGAGTTTTGGTGGAATCTTATTATTTGTCGTATCTGCCCTCCTTTGCGCTAAAAATTAGTTATTAAATTAATAGTAAATGACATATTTGCCCCTTATTGTATGGATTATATATGTCAGTAAGTTTTATGAATAACTTGACATAATTAAATGAAAAAAGATTGAGATTAAACTTTTACTACAAAAGGTATGATTAATTTTCCTTTCTTATAACATATATTTTTTTGTCCGTTGATGTCATTTATATTGGACAAAATTTGTTGTTTGTATCTATGTATGTATGTATTGTGATAAATGGTGAGTAAAATCCTAGGATTTGTGTAGTGGGCTAAAGGGAACTCAATGTGAGACTTAAACATAGCTATGTTGTTTGTGATGGTGTGTATAGTGATTGTTAAGAATACCAAGGTTGTCGTTCAGCTGCCAAAGTAGTCGCGTGCATATTATCATTGTCATGTGTGAGTAATAAAGATAAATCTCTTTATCCCACTATACACCATTTATCATAGTATAAACAACATCAACATCAATACAGAAAGTCATACCTACAAAATAACAACATTTCCATAAACAATGAAGTAAAATTTAATATTTATTTGTAGCAATGAAGTTTAATACATAACATTATTTATGAGCTCCCAAACCAAGCCTTACTGGGCTTTAACCTAGTTCATAATACCATTGTTATAAGCATACTTGTTGCATCATACATACGGCACAATCTTTTCACCCCCAAGCTTAGTAAATATCTTCTGGATCTCAACACCCTCGATTATGATGCTTGACATAAACCAAGTGCCATTTTTCCAGTGTCAGAGGATCATTCTCAAGATTTATGTCAAAGTCTTCCTCCATTCCTACATATATAACGAATTGACGTATCGTGACATTCATCCAACCCTCTTTCCTTAATCCACAATACAAATAGAAAAACCCTAATTAGCAAAAAAGTACGAAAAACACACAATGGGTGGGAAAATTCCCTTTTAGAGCTTTAATTGTTTAATCGAAATCAATTACAATCAAATAACTCTTAAGCCCTAAGTCTCTCTCTCTCAGAACTTTCATGTATCTCCCCTCTTTTTCTTGCTTAGCCTTGCCTCATTTTATAGGGGTTACAAACTCCTAGTTCCAATAGGACTGGGTTACCAGTTCCCAGTTACAATAGGACTTGCCTAGATCCTCATAGATCATGGCTTTTCCCTTTAGGAGCCTTGAGCTCCTGCTCAAGCTAAAACTGAAGATGTGAAAACTTGGAATCCCCAGTATAATGAGTGTACTACTTTGATTTATTGAGAAACTTGCCCTTTCTACCGCTCCTGGTCGCAGTCATTCCCCTCTCTAGAATATTGTACTCCCTCAAAAGACTTTTTCACTCAATCTATATATTTTTAACCGATGGTAATTGAGTGCCTTCTGTGGAGTCTTCATTTAGTAGAGATAAAAATATATAATCGCTTCCAGATTTGATAGTAGTCAGTACTCCCTTAAAATCCATCGAAGTACCCTTCCAATGGTCATCCCCCTCCTTCTCTTTGCTCCATTTCTTCTCTTCACGATCATGTTGTCTCTTGGAAGTAGAAGCTTTTGAGATCTTGGTGGTAGACATGATGCTCTTCTTCTAATTAGATCCTTTCCTAGATTGCTTAAGTCGGTCGCATGTCGAGACCATAAACCACAATCTTCCAAGGATGAACGGAGCACCACTCTGATGCCACTTAATCCACAATACTAATAGAGAAACCCAAATTAGCAGAAAAGTACGAAGAACATACAATGGGTGGGAGAATTCCCTTTTAGAGCTTCAATTGCTTAATCGAAATCAATTACAATTGAATTATTCTCATGCCCTAAGTCTATCTCTCAGAACATCCATGGATCTCCCCCCCCCCCCTTTTCCTACCTAGCCTTGCCCCTTTTTATAAGGGTTATAAGTTCTTAGTTTCCATAGGACTGGGTTACCAGTTCCTAGCCCAAATGGGACTTGCCTAGCCTTGCCCCTTTTATAAGGGTTACAAGTTCCTAGTTACAATAGGACTTGGTTACAAGTTCCTAGTCCTAATAGGACTTGCCTAGCCTTGCCCTTTTTATAAGGGTTACAAGTTTCTAGTTACAATAAAACTTGCTTAGATCCTCCTGGATCATTCCTCGCTATATTATGGTGTCAAAGTCTAATTAAACCATACTTATGTGCATAACATTACCAAGCAGATACAGTGAATTTATAAGGAGGGTACTTATTACTGAACCCGTACGCATTCAGGGTTAATTGGTAGACCAAGTAGGATTCATAAATCATTCTTGGGAGCAACTCTGAAGCCAAAAAATTTCCACTTGAACTTTCAATTTCAACCCTATTAGAAATTTTCTAGCTCTTCAAATCTATAGAATATGTTTATGTGCATACTCAACAATTCATTATGCGTAGGTAGGAAAAGAGAGGCATTTAAATCTGATATATTTAGTTTCCTCCAACTCTAATCTAACATTGATTATGTCTGTAATTTTAAGCTCTCGGCACCAATCAAGTAATTCTTTGGTGCTTGTTACACAAGACCCTAGACATAATTGAGGAATTACTTTTGTCGCAAAACCTGCGTAAAGGTGTCACACCCCAAAATCTAATAATCTGTAGCTAGACCAATTATTGTCATTCAGGAGGTACAGGTCAGGGAATCCAGCCGATTAACCCCCACAAACAACCGAGCCAAAAGACAGGTTCCAGCTCAGTCATTGACTATAGCAATATCATCAGAGTAAAAGAGAAAATAGCGGAAGCAAAGATATATACAAATATCAACTGAAAACGTAAATACAATGTCTCAATATACTACACTGCGATAAAAGCTGGAATCGTACAAGAGTACAACAACTAGAACTGTTCTGCAGCTACCAAAACTGGATCCAACAGCTGAGTTCTCAGCCAACACCAACTACTCCACCTCTGAAAGGGGGGAACAAAGTGAGAGTGAGCAAAACCACGGCTCACTAATGCCTATCAAGGCTAAACGACATACTAATATAGCAGGTGCAGAGAAAGAGAGAGATGAAGGAGATAATTAATACTAATAGTTACAGTAAAATAAGTAAACCAGCGAAGCATAGAGGAGTAGAGAAAAGATAAGACAATAGGAATAAATATGCGATAATGTAATGATATGATGATATGATGATGACATGGTATGATGACTAGGATAATCCCATAATTATCCCAATTTCTGGATGATACACTAAGTCCTAATGCTGAATGATTAATGTTTAAAAGAGCTAGACCTTATAGTTAAAAACATTAGGTTGATAAACCACTAATGCATAATAACCTTAACGAGAATCTCAGCAGGATATAATGGTACAATTTCTTGTCCAAGCTCAACCAGTCTAAAGGATATTATCACTTGATCAAAGTGTTCCGGGCTTTTTAACCCACGGAGCCAACGTCCGAACTTTATTTTACTTATTTCAAGAAATTTCAACCTCACTGAGGATGAAACCCGATACCTGAAGACTGTCTCACACCATCCCACACTCCCAAATGGGTAATAGATGTGATAGTACCTGTCACCAAAGAATCACCCTACTATTTCAACTCGATGTAGGAATCCCGATAACCTATCGAGGGTTAGCCGATGTAGAGTTTAGTTTATGTATCCGATCTCGTTAAGTTAAAATATAAGAAACCCACACTAAAACCAGATCCCAAGGATCAAACACCATAGCCGCCCCCACGGCCTACACCCAAGATAACCCCTTGCCTATATAAGGGAAACAATCCAAGATACATATGTTAACCGTGACTAATTGACCAGTCACAACATCCAAGCATAAATGAACAGTGACTAATTGACCAGTCACACGTCCAACAACATCAGTCTTAACAGATCAGAACACAGCCACCAAGGGCAACCCATATAAATAAGCCACAAATGAACAACTTCCTAACAGACAAAAGGGAAACCACACCCTACATGCCTAATCATAGGAAATAACAATACTAAAACAATAACTACGACAGGCGAAACAATAAGGTTTAAAATCAATCACAAACACCTCAATACCACATGCATGCTCTAACCAACGCAAGTTAAACTAGTAGAGAAATTTAGCAATGAAAGGACACTCGCCTGAGAAACGGCTCAAATCCCGCAGGATAAACTCGGAACTCCAACAACCGTTAATCAGGCAAACAACGGAACAACACGCGAAAATAAACACGTCAACACCACAACCCAACACCTGCAAACAAGGCACCCGCAACACGTAAAATCCCAATCAAACCACAATCACAAAACCCTAGAATCACAATCACAAATCGGAGAAGAAAGGGAAATACTCATCGAAGGATTTGGCAAAGAATCCGCCCAACAACTACCGCCAACTCTGAGGGATCGAGAAAGGATTGAGTGAGGGAGAGGGTGAGTGGAGAGTGAGAGAGAGAATGAGAATGAGGGGAAGAGAAATGAAAATAAAACTAAAAAGAGGAAAACCACCGCCAAGTCGTTCGAACGAGGAGGAAGTTGTTTGAATGGACAAGGAATTCACAGAATGGACACAAAAGTCGTTTGAATGGATCCAGAAGTCGTTCGAACGACTAAGAGGTCATGGGCCAAATTCCAGAGGATTTCTCAACTCGTTCGAAAGAGACAGAAAGTCATTCGATCGGACCACCCTCAAGGACAATATTTTCCAGGGGACATGTCAACCCGTTCGAACGAATCTAAATCTCGTTCGAACGACTTTGACAAAACTGGAAAAATAACACAAGGCTCCCCTAGAACCACACGAACACCTGAACATGAGAAAACGCACCAAACACAAGCCAAAACCATCAGCAACAACACCAAACCAACACCTGGATCCTCAAAGCCTCCACACAGCACAACTAGGTGAGCGACCACAGAAAACACAAAACTACTCAAGCCACAGAAGACAAAAACAAGAACCTGATGCAAGAATGAGATGACGATGCAAAGTGATATGAATGCATAATATATGGATGCAGATGAATGAATAAGAAAGAATAGGAAAATAAAATAAAATAATTTTATAGGACACTACATTCTACCCTCCTTAAAGAGAATTTTGCCCCAAAATTTCCCCGCATACCTCAATCCGAGAACAAATGGGGATAACGGCCTCTCACGTCCGCCTCTAACTCCCAAGAAGCCTCACTAGGATCATGATGACTCCACTGAACCTTTACGAACGGAATAACCTTACTGTGAAGGATCTTCTCCTCGCGATCCAAAATGCGCACCGGATGCTCTATATATGAGGCATCTCCCTGAAGCTCTATGGGCTCCCAATCAATCACATGTGTAGGATCCCGCTCATACTTCCTCAGTATAGAAACGTGAAATACACTGTGAACTCGGCCTAGCTCCAGTGGTAATGCCAAACGATAAGCTAACTCTCCAACTCTGTCCAGAATCTCAAACGGCCCAATGAATCTTGGAGCTAACTTCCCTTTCTTGCTGAAACGCATCACGCCCTTCATCGGAGAAACCTTCAGCAAAACGTGATCACCAACTTCAAACTCTAGCGGTCTCCTGCGGATGTCGGCATAACTCTTTTATCGGCTCTGTGCTGTACGTAACCGATCTCTGATAATAGTAACTGCCTCAGTAGTCTTACGAACCAAATCTGGCCCCAGTAAACTCTGCTCACCAACCTCTGTCTAACTCAGCAGTGATCTGCATGGTCTGCCATACAAAGCCTCATAAGGTGCCACACCAATGCTCGACTGAAAACTGTTGTTGTATGCAAACTCCGCCCGCGGTAAGTACTCGTCCCAGCTACCCTTGAAGTCTAAAACACAAGCCCTAAGCATATCCTTATAGATTTGGTTAACTTTCTCCGTCTAACCATCGATCTGTGGGTGGAACGCTGTACCAAAATCTAATCTAGTATCCATGGGTCGTTGAAAACTCTTCCAAAAGTCACTGGTAAATCTGACATCTCGGTCTGATACTATAGACACCGGAACCCTGCGTAGACGCACTATCTCTCTCACATATAATTTGCTCAGCTTGTCGACCGTCAAAGTCTTGCGAACCAGAGTAAAGTGTGCTGATTTGGTCAATCGGTCTACAATCACCCAAATAGAATCGTGGTTCTTCTTGGTCCGCGGTAAACCCGAAATAAAGTCCATCGTCACATGCTCCAATTTCAACTCTGGAATCTGTAAAAGTTTAAGCTGTCATGCCAATTTCTGATGCTCGGCCTTCACCTGCTGATATGTAAGACATTTGGAATCAAACTCAGCTATCTCTCACTTCATGTTTTCCCACTAATAGTACCTCTTCGGGTCCTGGTACATCTTCGTACCGCCTGGATGAATAGTATACCTGGAGCTGTGAGCCTCACTCAAAATCTCACGCTTCAGTACCTCTGAATCTGGCATGCATAATCTGCCCCTATACCTAATACTGTTATCTGAGCTAACTGTCCAATCGGGTCTCCTGTCATCTGAAGCCCATGCCTGTAATCTAGCATCCTGCTACTGCACCTCAATGATCCGAGAAATCAATGAAGGCTGAACTCACAGATTTGCAAGAAAACTACCCGTACCCCATGAATGCAAACTCAACCAAGAATCTTCTACATCTCGAAGCATCAACCACTCATGAATCATCAGACGTGCAAGAAATCCCCTAGGAAAATGGCTTAAAGCGTCAGCTACCACATTTGCCTTCCCTGGGTGATACTGCAAGTCAACATCATAATCCTTCAGGAATTCCATCCATCTGCGCTGCCTCATATTCAGCTCTTTCTGCGAGAAAAGGTACCGCAAACTCTTGTGATCAGAAAAGAGCTCAAACCTCTCCCCGTAAAGATAATGACGCCAAATCTTTAATGCAAAAACCACAGTTGCTAACTCAAGGTCATGAGTAGGATAGTTTCTCTCATGCACCTTAAGTTGCCTCGAAGCATAAGCCACCACTTTTCCCTCTTGCATCAGAATGCAACCCAACCCTCTGAGAGAAGCGTCGCTGTAAACCATGTACTTCTGCCCACTGGACGGAACAATAAGAATAGGTACTGTAGTCAATCTTTTCATTAACTCTGCAAAAGATGAATAACATCTGTCATCCCAAATGAATCTAACATCCTTCTGCGTCAAAGGTATTGCAATCCGTGAAAAGCCCTCGATGAATCTGCGGTAATGACCGGCTAATCCTAAAAAGCTGTGAATCTCTGTAATATTCATCGGCTAAACCCAATCTATAACTGCTTCAAACTTAGAAGAATCAATTGCAATTCCATTCTTTGACATCACATGCCCTAGGAATTTCACCTCTTTCTGCCAAAAGTTACACTTCTTAAATTTTGCAAACAATTGGTTCTCCCTCAAAGTGTGTAATACAATCTTCAAGTGTTTCTCATGTTCGGCCTCGGTCTTCGAATAGATTTAAATGTCGTCCACGAATACAATAACGAATCGATCGAGATAAGGTCGGAAAACTCAGTTCATCAAATCCATAAAAGCTGCGGGCGCGTTTGTCAAACCAAACGGCATAAGCTGAAACTCATAATGCCCGTAACGAGTTCGAAATGCTGTCTTCGAAACATTCTCCTTCTTAATTCTTAGCTGATGGTAACCCGATCTAAGATCAATCTTCGAGAAGAACTGAGCTCCCTAAAGCTGGTCAAACAAGTCCTCGATTCTAGGCAACGGATATTTATTCTTGATCGTGACTTTGTTCAACTCGCGGTAATCAACACACAAGTGTATAGACTCGTCCTTCTTTATCGCAAACAAAACTGGAGCTCCCCACGGTGAAGTACTCGGCCGAATGAACTTCTAATCCATTAACTCAAAAGTCTGGCCATACAACTCCTTCAACTCAACAGGTGCCATACGATACAGAGCCTTAGAAATCAGAGTTGTACCAGGCAAAAGATCTATACTAAAATCAATCTCTCTCATCGGCGATAAACCGGGTATCTTCTGGAATACATCTAAAAATTCACACACAACCGGAATAGTACTAACGTCAACACCAGCGGATTCTAACTCTAACAATGCCAACAAGCCATCTCCGGACTGCGCCGGTTCCGAACTAGTAAGCACAAATTACTTCTCACCGGGAATACTGAAAGTAGTTGTCTTCTCAAAACAATCCAAAGTAACCCGATGTGTCGACAACCAATCTATACCCAGGATAATATTAAACTCATGCATCGGTAGCACTAACAAGTCTGCAGAAAGAACACGACCACACATAACTATCGGGCAATCTCTACAAATACGGGAGATAGAAATCGAAGAATCGAGAGGAGTACCCACGGAAATCTCATCAAGCAATAAGGAAGACTCAAAACCAATAGTACAGAGAAATGCATATGATATGAATGAATGAGATGCACCAAAATCGAAAAGAACACGAGCGGGCGAATAAGAAATATGAAGTGTACCTTCCACTACAGGTCGAGCAGCGTGAGCACCTCGCCTCCCTACTGCGTACATCCTGCCCTACCCTCGGCCCTGACCCTGGCCCTGCTGCTGACTCGGCTGCTGCGGTCTCTGTCCACCCTGAGGGTCTGGAATCATCTGTCTACTCTGCAGACCCTGAAACTGCCCCTGCTGAATCTGCTAAAACTGCTGAGTCTGCTGTGGTCTCGGCTGGTGACCAATAGGACCCTGAAGCTGTCGTAACGGCTATGAACTCCTATCTGGTTTAGGACAACTATTCTTGACATGCCCCTTCTCCCCGTAATTCCAACAATAATGGAAAGTAAGCGGTGGTCCATCTAGGTGTCATCCTCTCATAAATCTAGTTGGTGCACCATCAGTAACGCCCAACTTCTGCCTCTTCGGACCCAAGCTCTCATACTGTGTCTGAACTGCCTTTCCTTATCGGCCCTCTAATCTTGCCTCATTTGGTTATTTAAGTCCCTGAACTTGCAATCCTCCACATCATTTTATTCTATAGCCAAGGTTTTAGACAAAACCTCTTTGTACGAACTAACCCCCGAAGCGATCAAAAACTTCTGAAAATACGGACGAAGACCCTTAAGAAATTTCATCTTACGTTGTTCCTCATCCTGACCGATAAACGGAACATACTGAGAAAGCTCATTGAATCGCTGATCGTACCCTATAATACTCATATCGCCCTGCTCAGGCATATAGAACTTTGAGATACAAGTGTCCCTGTAACTCTGGGGGAAATACTGCTCAAAGAGCCGCTCCTGAAAGGAAGCCCAAAGTACTGGAGTCTCTACTATGGTCCTCTTGGCGGTATCCCACCAGTAATCTACCTCGTCCTGTAAAAGATATGTCGCCAATATCACTCGCTAATCCTCAGGACATTTTATAGCGTTCAAAGTATTTTTTATAGACTTGAATCAAGTCTCTGCCTCTGATGGAACCGCTGTACCATAAAATGTCGGATGCTTGTATTTCTGGAGCTGCACGAATAATTGTGCTCTCTAACTACTATGCTCCTGGCCTGTTGGAAATGAGCTGTGAAACTCTCCATGAACTGCCGTATCTCTGCCGAAATGTCGGGAACAGCTAGGGTAGGCAAAACGACAGGCTTCTCTGGGACTACTGGAGATGGAAGAATGCCCTCGTCAATCGGGATAGACCCCAAACTCTCTTGACTGATAGCTGGCTCATCGGCAAAAGCACCACTGTGTAACCCTCTGCGGATACGGCCCACTGCACAACCTCTGCCTCTACCTCTGCCTCTGTCGCCTCTTGTCATCTACACAACAGAAGCCCACCTCAGGAAAGGAAGAAAGATGATAAAATGCATAAAATCGAAAGAGATTGATCCTAACTCCATCTAGAAAATTACTCGCCATATAATTGCTAGACCAGATATAGGGATTAACCTACAGCTCTGATACCAAGTCTGTCACGCCCCAAAATCTAATAATCGGTAGCTAGACCAATTACTGTCATTTAGGAGGTTCAGGTCGTGAAATCTAACTGATTCACCCCCACAAACAACTGAGTCAAAAGACAAGTTTCCGCTCAGTCATTGACTATAGTAATATCATCAGAGTAAAAGAGAAAACAGTGAAAGCAAAGATATATACATATATCAACTGAAAACGTAAATACCAATATCTCAATATACTACACAGGGACAAAAGCTAGAATCGCACATGAGTACAACAACTATAACTGATCTGCAGCAACAAAAATTAGATCCAAGAGCTGAGTTCTCAGCCAACAGCAACTACTCCACCTCTGAAAGGGGGAACAAAGCGAGAGTGAGCAAAACCACGGCTCACTAATGCTCAACAAGTCTAAACGACATACTAATATAATAGGTGCAGAGAAAGAGAGAGATGAAGGAGATAATTAATACTAATAGCTACAGTAAATAAGTAAACCTGTAAAGCATAGAGGAGTAGAGAAAAGATAAGAGGATAGGAATATATACACTAAGTCCCAATGCTGAATGATTAATATTTTAAAGAACTAGACCTTATAGTTAAAAACATTGGGTAGATCAACCACTAATGCATAATAACCTTAGCGAGAATCTCAGTTGGATACAATGGTACGATTTCTTGTCCAAGCTCCACCAGTCTAAAAGATATTATCACTTGATCAGAGTGTTCCAGGCTTTTCAACCCACGGAGCCAACGTCCAAACTTTATTTTACTTATTTCAAGAAATTTCAACCTCAGCGCGGATAAAGCCTGATACCTGAGGACTGTCTCACACCATCCCACACTCCCGAATGGGTAATAGATGTGATAGTACCTGTCACCAAAGAATCACCCTACTATTTCAACCCGATGTAGGAATCCTAATAACCCATCGATGGTTAGCCGATGTAAAGTTTAGTTTATGTATCCGATCCCGTTATGTTAAAATATAAGAAACCCACACTGAAACCAGATCCCAAGGATCAAACACCACAAGTGCCCCCACAGCCCACACCCAGGATAACCCCTTGCCTAGAGAAGGGCAACAATCCAAGATACAGATGTTAATCGTGACTAATTGACCAGTCACAACATCCAAGCACAAATGAACAATAACTAATTGACCAGTCACACGTCCCACAACATCAATCTCAACAGACCTGAACACAGCCACCAAGGGCAACCCATAGAAATAAGCCACAAATGAACAACTTCCTAACAGACAAAAGGGAAACCACACCCTACATGCCTAATCATAGAAAATAACAATACTGAAACAATAACTATGACAGACAAAACAATAAGGTTTAAAATCAATCACAAATACCTCAATGCCACATGCATGCTCTAACCAACGCAAGTTAAACTAGTAGAGAAATTTAGCAATGAAGGGACACTCGCCTGAGAAATGGCTCAAATCCCGCAGGATAAACTCAGAACTCCAACAACCGCTAATCTAACAAACAACGAAACAATCCGCAAAAATAAACACGCCAATACCACAACCCAACACCTGCAAAAAAGGCACCCGTAACACGCAAAACCCTAATTAAACCACATTCACAAAACCTTAGAATCACAATCACAAATAGGAGAAAAAAGGGGAAATACTCACCGAATGATTTGGCGAAGAATCTGCCCAACAATGTCCGCCAACTCCGAGGGATCGAAAGAGGATTGAGTGAGGGAGAGGGTGAGTGGAGAGTGAGAGAGAGAATGAGAATGAGAAGAAGAGAAATGAAAATAAAACTAAAAAGAGGAAAACCACCGCCAAGTCGTTCGAACGACGAGGAAGTCGTTTGAATGGACAAAGAATTCACATAATGGACACAAAAGTCGTTCGAACGACTAAGGGGTCATGGGCCAAATTCTAGGGGATTACTCAACTCGTTCGAACGAGACAGGAAGTCGTTCGAACGAACCACCCTCAAAGACAATATTTTCCAGGGGACATGTCAACCCGTTCGAACGACTTTGACAAAACTAGAAAAATAACACAAGGCTCCCCTTGAACCACACGAACGCCGAACACGAGAAAACGCACCAAACACAAGCCAAAACCTACAACAACAACACTTGTCTCTCCAAAGCCTCCACACAGCACTACCAGGCGAGCGACCACAGAAAACACGAAACCACTCAAACCACAGAAGACGAAAACAAGAACCTGATGCAAGAATGAGATGAGGATGCAAAGTGATGTGAATGCACAATGTATGGATGCAGATGAATGAATAAGGAAGAATAAGAAAATAAAATAAAAGAATTTTGCGGGATACTACAAAAGGGTAGCCTTATATACCTGTTGAAGATAAATCTACTATTGGCTTGTAGACTATCTAGAGCAATAGAAAGCCTCAGAGAACTGTACATCTTGACTAAAGCGGTTGTAACCAAATCCACTGTTGGCTTATGGGCAACTTTAAGTTTGTTCTTCTGAATGGTGTACAATGCCAAAGCCGATCTTTTGTACTTGACGGTGACGGAGGCTACGATGCTGTCGAGGATTGTGAATTATGCCAAAGCCGTTGCTGATACTTTGGTGATCTGTGTTGTCCTCTTGAAAATTTGTACGAATTAGTCGTCTTCTTTTACAAAAAAAACTACAATGTATAATTTCATCCTCTACAAATACACAACTTGTCTAAATGCATAGAAACTATTGATCATATAGTTGTGATTGCAAAAATGGCAATCTAGTAAAGCACTTTGTTTAGCTAAGATAAGAAATTCGCAGTTACATCATTAACAAGAAGAAATACACAGCACTAGGTTAACACTCAAACTAAGTTGGCAACCTGCATATATAACTCAATATTTTAATTGCAAAATAACTTTTAATCGAGGAAATTCTATGGTATTCCTTTTTCTTTTCTTTATAAGAATTCTCGATCTGTAAAGATAATATTCTAGACAGGCTTGTATATAGTATATACGTACTACTGAAAACATACCCTTAGAAAATAAAATAGTGAAATTTGACGTATGAAGAGCTCACCTGGGTACGGAAAACATCTGGTCCAAGTTTTTCTTGAAGGATTTGTAATGTAGTTGACTCATGTTGGACGCTGAGATAACAGGCTTCCATCTTTGAAAAAGCTATAACTATTGTATGATAGTTCGCAACAGTCTAGCATATGGTAAAAATAGCTGAGCATAATACCTCCCATGTTGTATATGAACAGAGAAGTATTGACTCAATGTCAAATTGTATACGAATATACAGAGAAACACCGAGAGAGAAATACTTGTATGTGGTCAGCTCCTAACACTCTTTAGCTGCATTTAAGGCCTTATAGATGTATCTTAGAGCAGCATGAGCATTTCCCACACCCTCCTCCATCATAGCCACATTTATATATGCAGCAGCTATGTTTGGGTGTGATAGTCCACAAATAAAATGAAGGTACAAAACACGATTTATGAACCTGTCATCACATTGCAAAATGAGTAAGAACTTGAAATGGATAAGCATATACTATAATAAGGCTTCTATTTAAAGGATAAAGGTTATTCGGTTTAGTCTGTAGTAATAACAACTCAAAGACAAATTTTTATTTTACGCTCATAACAAGGTAAACACAAGATGAAAGTAAAGTTTTTTTTCACTAAAGAGAGTAAAATATTGAAGATCCCCATAACTTTTCATTGTGTGTTGGGTGATCAAGACCAAGCTCTCTCTCATTGATATCCAAAGCCTTTTGTTGATAAACAGATCACATGATTTGACAGAACAAAATTATCACGTACTAGTTACAAATTCCTGAAACATTCTTAACAATTAATAATAAACAAAAGTGATTCCCCATAAATGTATCTACTGTAACGAATCTGAAGAAATCAAAATGATCCTCAAAATGATCCTCAAAATAGTCCTAAATCATCTAAGGGACCGAAATTCATACAGATTTAGATCTCTAGATGAATCAAGTTCTAACAGACAATTATAAGAGCAAACCATACATAGTCATGGAAAGTAAAATATCCACCAATATCAACATATCTAAATACAAAACTATCATAAAACAAAAGAAAAACTAAATTGATATAAATCAAATGACACCTAGAGCTCTTAACAGATAATTGCACGATATATCATAAACTAACACCTAAAATGGTAAAATAAACTGAAAATAGCATGATGCCAGTCTATCAAGATGGAGAGGCACTGTACAAATGAGCACCCAAATGCGAAGTTGTTCCCCTACACATCTCTCAAATTTCAACTCACCAACTGGTACCAAACACTTGGACATCCTCTTATCCCATGCATCCCTCATAGCTTTCACTCCAATTTCTACACTCTTCTCCTCGTCCTTTTTCCTGCCCCTCCTTTGACCACAACAACAAGAGAGCTCTTAAAGCTCTCCACCATACCTGGTCCCATTCCTTTGTTTGCTACATATAGAGAGAAGTTGTATCCCCCCACCATCACCATCACCATCACCATCACCATGGCTTAGTAGTTACATTGACCAATTCAAGCCAAACCCATTGAGCAATTGAAGTTGACTAATAAAAATCAGGATCGCATTAGGCTACCTTCTAAACAGAGAAAAAGAAGATGTTTTGTATTAGAAAACAATAAGTTACCATCTTCTAAATAGATGTATTTCATGGCTTTCCTTTAAAAGTGGCATCCACGGACGAAGTGCCCCAATTGTGTGTATATGCAAATCCATGCAACTACAAATAAAATCACCACTTCATCGTTTCGAGGAATAAACAAAAATCCCACAAAATCCACCATCGGCAATAACACAAATCTTATAACCCATCCCTAAATTATGATATTTTTTCTTTTGAGAAGGACAAAATTATGTTCTTTGAACTCTTCATGTACACAAACTTCAAAAGACAACCCATGCATGCTAAAAAAACTCATGCTGTAACTGCCTATCAAACCCATAAAAAAACAACTCTTAATAAATTAATAAAATCTTGGGTTAAAAACGGAAATACTTGAATAGTGTTTACAAATCACTTGATGAAAGGATAGATTAATACCATAAATTCTATCAAATACACTTGATGAAAATAGAGAATTTTTTGAGTTCCCCATCGAGTGTTCTGACTCTTACAAGTTACAACTGTGATTTTTGAAAATTGTAGATTATTGAGGTATTTGAATTTGAGACCAATTATCGACCTAAAACAATAATAAAAGCCTAAATCAGTACCAACTCGTTGAGTCGAATATTTTACGCGTTAGACATGAAGATGAACATGATTGATTGAGATTATTTGAGGGATGGAGAAGATGAGTTGGGGCTTAGAGGGAGATAGAGGAGTTCTCAGGGTTTGAAGATCGATTAAGAAACGGAAATTTTGCCGATACAGAATTTTGACAAAAAAAGCCAAATTATTTGGCGCTTCTAAACAGAAATTCAATCACATATTTTTTGATGAAGAACCAACGGCTGGGTTTTTGACTTGAGATCGAAAATTGATCGGGGCCTCCCAAAAAAACCTCGACGCACGAGAAAAATGTGATCGACGTTCTGGATTAAGAATTGACCAGATCACTTATATTCTTAGTAGTTATATATGACCGATTGAAAAGTCTATTTTTTACCCATAGTTGAAGTTTTCTTTTTTGAAGTTAAGGCTTCTTCTATTCATCTTTCGGGTGAAGAAGTTTCCATGTGTCTGCCCCTCTGTCTTAAATTAATTTTTGTGTTTTTCCTTTGTTTTAGGCTTTTTTATACGATTCACTATTTTCTTGCATGTCAAGTGATCACTACTGGGAACATGACAAACTTTTCCAGCTAGCCTGTGTTAGGAGTTGGGTCCGACCCAAGGTGGGAACCCAACTTGGTTGGGGTATCCTACTAGACTTCTAACAAGCCCATATAACATTAGGTTTTATGGGGAGAGTTTGAGAGAGGGTATATAACCCTATTAGGGTTCAATATTTGTAACCACAGAGAAACACAAACAACTATAAATAATATTTCTCTACTCTTATCTCATATTATATGTATGTTATGATTGTTAAGTCGAATAGAATATTATTCAGCACGTTATTAGTATTGCGAAGAGCTAGTGGATCAAAAGGGCTTTTTACATTTTATTTTTTATTTTTTATTTTTTATTTTTGCGTTACGGAGAAGTATAATTTTTCAAAAATTTTTTGTTTATGTATTAATTGCATGTTCAATCATATAAGATATGTAGATCTGAGTTTGTAAATTAATACCTAATTTTTTCAAAATTAGTAGACCTATTTTAGTGATTTTTACCCTTGTGAAAGGGCTATTTTCAAACTAAAATAGGGATCGTTTTAGTTATCAGATTAATGCATTTATTATTTTATTGTGTAGCTTACTCTATAAATATCACGTCCATATATCACACTCATTCGGGAGATGTCCCTGTCGCCAGAAAAACGATGTGAAAATTGGGTAGTTCACGGTCAAAAACCCACTATTTGACGGTGTATTAGGTCAGGATGACGTTAACTAAGGTTTTGTTTTGTTTTTTATTATATATATTTTTAATTTTTATTAAAACATTATGATGATGTCACCAGATCTGGCCGGATCTAAATCTATTTTTTGAAAATTGGACGTGGATCAGACTTAATCCACAAAATCAAACCAGATTAGATGTTAACGTGGCAGAGACGGTCTGACAATGGCACGTATTAAGGACACGTGGCACAGGGACCCATTTTATGCTGACGTCGTAGAAGGACCCACCTTACAAACGTGGCAGACATATATTATGGACATGTAGCATGCCGACGTGGCAAGTGGGGCCCACCCCAACTAATGTGGCTGACACGTAGGAATTTAAATGGCAGATGGGGCCCACCCTATGCTAATGTGGCAGCTGGCGTAGCATGGGTCCCGCACATGCATTGTAGCAGCGACACGTGTTGTACTATAGCAGTGACACGTGTCAAGCCAGTTAGCTGAGTCAAACCGATCCAAACCGGTCAACCTGGTCGAGGCCTTGACCTATACCAAGTCAAACTGGCCCAATTTTTTTCTCAAATTTAGTCAAAAAACATTTGAAAAATTCTTTTTGATTGGACCTACCCCTAGGGGGACCCATTTTTAATTTTTTTATGAAAATATTTTTATTTTTTATTTTTTGAACGGGTACCTTTTATAGGAAAACTGACTAACTTATATATGATATAAGAAAATAGATTAATATTTATTTAAGTATCTTATGATAGCGTATAGGATATTAATGGTATTTCCCTAGGATACTAATTATCCTGACCAGGGATTAGAGATAATATAAAAACCAAGACTAATTTAGAATATGACTGAAAGTCATATCTAAATCACGGTTAATTATCAAGAAAAATAATTAGATATCAATTGAGAATTGACTTAGTCTTATTTTCTAAACACTTGGTGTCCGAGGAACTAATTTTACGTATCCATGTGTAATTGGAATGTTAGTTCAAAGACAAGACTAATCTACATATCTTGTGAACTCAGAAAACTTCAGGGTGAGACCACTTGTCAGCTAAACATCTAACACACTCTTATATTCGTAACAAATGAGTCATTTGGCTAGAATATATAAACCTTATAGAACTTTAGGGATTAAAATACCCTAGTTATTAGAATAAAGATCACAACATCTAGTAGTTTTGAATAAATATCTTGGCAAAGACCCTATTAAAACGTACTTTAAGGTTAAGATCACCATTTTGCGGGGTAAAGTTGGGATTTGACGCTTAGTAGAAACTCATAAGTATAAATTCACGAGCAAGGTTCACTTACAAGTAATGATTGAGAATCATGTACTTCATTACGCTATATAATATGAACCACAAGTAATAATTAGAAATCATGCGCTTAAATAGGATTTCATGAGTAATAGGATATGAACAAGGTTTATCTATAAGTAATAATTGTGAATCACTGACTTGAATACTATGAATTGCCTTTATGCAAGGAATGCTTATTAAGTACTACTACTAGTATTGATCTACATGCATAATAGATATTGGCGGCACTCAAAACATTGAGTACCTCCCATACTACAACTCTATTTCGGTACCAATAAACTTATGGATACTAAAATCTATCTGCCATTGCAGAATCTAGAAAAGACTATTATTGAGAATAATGAGTCTATAAATAAAAAAAGTAGGATCTTTGTTTGTACTCTCGCCTCCATATTCAGGAAGACCTAAAAATGGATTACCTATACTATTCTAGTATCAGATGATTACAGCAAAAAAATTATTCAGCAGTGCAACTCTACTATAATGTTACGTAAAGAAATAGTTGAGGTAAATAGAGATATTGGGAATATTCAATTACATTTTCTGCGCTTTAAATATTATGCTTTCGAGACAATATTCGATAGACCACTATGCATGCAGACCTTATTCAAGTTTTTCTCATTTTTTAGCAAAACAATGATCTACTAGTTAGGAAACTCAAGCTTATGCCTACTGAGAGTAGTATGTGTCAGAGTCACACAATATTGGGTTTGGTGATAGGGGAAGTTGTAAACAGGTTCGTAACCGTATAAACAGGAGGTGGTAACAACGGTAAGAATAAAATTTTAGCTATCAGTGACCTAAGGCAAGGGGAATAAGAAGTTCACCAATGAACCAAAATGGAACAGGAAGAACTCTAAAATGGATATGAGATAGTCAGGTACAGGATTGCGCGACACACTAAACAATCTAAGGAGATCATCCCCCGGACTTATCGCGTGATCACAGTCGGTGCGGACCTCGCCATGGCAGAGTCTATAGCCTTAAAATTCACCTGTGATACCAATACAGCTTTGGATCAAGTTCTCAGAATGAACAGTAGTAAATTCTTAGTAGATGAATGATGTCATCTAGAGAGCATTGCCAAGTAGTAACTTTAGTTGTTGTATAGTAGTAGTTTTGCTTTAATAAAACTATCATTGACTGAGTTGGGAACTCTTTACTGGTTAGTTTAATAGAATGCTCGTGACATGCACTGATTTAGTATCCTATCTATGAGATTGTTCTTTGATTTTTCTATAAATTTATTGCTTGAGAAATAGTTAAATTCTATGTATGATAGTTGATCTATTATATACAACCTACCTATGGATCTATCTGCTTATTGAGTATTAGCGATAATCGAATGAGTGGTGACATATATGTTTAAGAGACATTTGTACCACACACTCAATCCTTTTGTGATATAAACATATTACTTGTCTCTAACCTTGTGCATCGGGGATATCATGAATATCATTGGCACGGCCAACATAATAGAATGCACTGAGTACGTTACGCTATTACTCCCTAATGGCAAGATACGGGTATCTAGTGTGCTTTATACCCTAGTAAATCTAGCTAAATTTTACTGAGTTCTAGGGAGATACATGATAATGCTTATCATGTTAAGACTATCGGAGAAAATAACAGATAAGGTTTTGTGCATTCCCTCCATGTCTGAAGGTTAGAATACGTTATTGGAACGGTTTCCAATACACTCCTTCGGGCTAGGATGATGAAGAGGATTATTGGGAATATATCTCGACTTTCTTTAAAATGAGAGAAGATCCAGAGAATATACGTGCAACGATTGCTTTTAAGAAAAGTCTATTATTCATCCTAGTATGACCAAAGTGGAGTGGGATCTCCAATCTTTACTCCAAATATATTCATGGAGACACATGTGGACCTATCCATCCATATAGTAGCCCACTTGAGTATTTATGGTCGTAATAAATGCATATAAGAGATGGTCCTACGTTTGCCTGTTATTAATATCTAGGAATATATCGTTAACACGACATCTCACTTAGATCATTTAATCGCAAGCTCAGTTCCTGTATTAACCGATCAAGCCGATCGATGCGACTTGACGGGGGCTTGCGAGTTCGACTCACAGGCTTTTGATGATTATTTTACCACTAAATGGGATAGATGATTGAGCATCGTGAGTACCCCATACCATACCTAACTCGAGATTGGCAGAGAACCTAATCAAGCGATTTATGATAATCATTAGGCCATTGTTATTATGATCACAGCTTCCGGCTAGTGTGTGAGATATACATTTTTACTCTCGCATTACTGATTAGGATTAGTCTCATAGCAAATCATCAAATCTTTCCCAAAACAACTAGTAACAGGGACAAAGCCCGGTGTTGTCCATCAATAAACATTTGGATGTTTCGTACAAGTACCAATCACATCACCACAATGTACGAAGATGAGACCCTCAACGTTGGTCAGATATTATGTAGATTATTATTCGTATCTTATTCTAGATATTTGAAACCCACTAGGTGACGTATATATTGTAGGACAGATTGTCACTTTGATGAGATGATATTCCCAATATTAGGGGGAGATATGACAGTCAATGCTAAGGATGTTTTCAAGATTAGTTATACCATCGTTACCTCATCTAGATCCCTTTAGATAAGTTAAGTGACAATAAGGTTCAATGGATTACAAACTTATAATAGGTCACAAATGAATTGCCAGATATGACCATTAGGCTCTTGGCCCAGTGGTGGTTGTGACACTCTACCAAGAGAGGAGTCGTGGGTTCGAAACCCCATGGGGTTGGAAACTCAGGGTTACGGGTCCCTATATAAAACCGGCTTGCCTTTAAATAAATAAAAAAATTGCCAGATACATTCATAAGCACGGTTAAAGTATCGTAGGTGTATGTACCTGTAATTAATGCACATACATAGCTGAACGCTATGGGAGAATTAGTACTGCAAACGAATCTGAGGCTTGCCTTAGTGCAGAGTATGGTTGGAAGAAAGTATTCTGAGCCGAGGAGCTGCAGAATAAGAGACAAATATGACTAATGGTGTAGTTGGTTACACAGGGATGGAACTATAAGGAGCTTATTCTGCATCTCGGACTAAAGCTCCATCTTCGACTATCATACAACCACTCGACCTCATCAACATACATGTGGCACATTTATGGCATATTATGGAGCAGTTACAAAGAAAAGGAGTTACTCAAGCCGTTACACAATCATTATGAAGACTCGTCAAAACCATATATTGTAACGTTCATCATTAAAGTAAATAACGGTCATAAAATGGTCATATTTTAAGACTTATAAATAGGACCATAGAGCTACAGAGAAAGGACAGACTTTTCCTAGCAAGAAAGTCTATCAAAAAGTTGTTAGAGTATTTTTTGTAATAGCTAGCAATCATCAAATAAGATCTTTCTCATTTTCTAAATCCCCAAGAGAGGTCATGGTTTTTAACCTATTCAAAAGTTTTCCATGCTAAACTTTGTGCTAGTAATTACTGCTTGTCTGCTATTGTTCTGATTATCTTTGGTGTAAAGACTAAGTTCAATATACAAAATTAGGCTATTATATTTGGCGTCGTCTGTGGGAACTGTAAGGGCTTATTTCTAATCCTCATACTGAGTCTGATATTCGAGCTCATATAGTTCGAGTAAGCACACTAATAACCATCCAAGGATTGAGAGCAAGCAGATTGTAATACAGACTTCCTCATCTACAGTTTGAGGATATTGAAGCAGCCAGTAACATCGCACTGTTGAAGATACTTAAATATTCATCTACAGTTCAAACATCATTAAAGATCGTATCTTCACCAACAGTTCGAAGTTACAGCTAAGGTCATCAAGAGATCCGTTACAAGGTCAACAATTATCAGATAGCAAGACGTTACAAAAGACCTCATAAAAGACTCATCAAACTCATATATTTTGTAACGTTCTTTATTAAAGCAATAACGGTCATATTATGAGACCTATAAATTGGACCAGAGAGCTAGAGATTGGGGAGGTTGCTAAAAACACAGTTGACAGGGACTACTCTGTGGCCTTCTAAGAGACCATTTTTTTTTTCTCTCTCTCTCTCTTTGTAATAGCTGGCAATCTATAAACATCTTTCTCTTTCTAAATCCTCAGGAGAGGTCATGATTTTTAACCCATTCAAGGGTTTTCCTTGCTAAATCCCGTGTTAGTTACTTTTAGTTCTTAACTAACCTTCCATATTTCAAGGGTGTAAGGCACTATCTTCGTCCAATACGAAAATAGTCTATTACATTTGGCACTGTCTGTAGGAACCGAAGCATACACTCAGCATTTTCTGATCTATTTTTTCATAATCATTTTTTGAAGGATGACAAATCTAGACGCCAACGTCCTGCCTGACGCTGCTGAGGGAGTGACGGACTTACAAAATGTTATGCAAGCAGAAACTGAGAGACGAATAGAACTTGAGAAGCAGCTCGTCAGTATGCAGAGCATGATCAGAGCACTTCAAGATCAATTAACAGCAAATCCGAGACCACGGAACGCTCTACCTGCAACCTCGAGGATATCAGTCCATGATCGCTTTGGAAATCGAGTCAAAAATTTGGCACTTCCTCAAATTCTGCAAGAACCAGTTCTACCTCGGAGTCATGTCAATCCGCCATTACCCGCTGGAGCGATAATAGATCTGCAACAACAAGAGGAATAAATAGAGAAAAACCTTAAGTTTCAGTCTATGACCGCATGGGAGAAGCAACAGGAGTGCATAATCCACCAAGAGGACAAGCAACAAGACGAGTTATCACGTCTCGACAAAATCTTACTCTGTAACAGGTGGACAAACACATCAAATAGCTGCTAGATGCTCAAATATTCACTGGAAGAAACAGCTATACAAAATTACAGAAGAGCCCGGTCGCACAAGAGTTGCTGGACGAGGAAGTACCCACCTGTTTTCATACTCCAAATATTCAGATATATAAGGGGGGAGATCCTGTGGAGCACTTCCAAAAATTTCAAGATTCTTTAGGGCTGCATTCGATATCCAAGCACATCCTCTGTCATCTCTTCCTGACCAGTTTAAAAGGCAAACCCCTGCGATGGTTTCACACACTCAGTGACGGATCTATCTTTACTTTCAAACAACTTCGCAAACTGTTTGTTAAAAACTATTTACACAATAAAGATAAGGAGGAGAGTCTTTACTCTTTGTTTGGCCTCAAACAGGCACCAGATGAAAAATTGAAGGCATTTACCAGGGAATTTTTTGGACTAGCTTGGAAAATTGATAACCTCGATAAGAAAATCAAAATCTCCGCTTTTACCAATGCTCTACTCGTGGATGGACGAGTCAAGGAGCACCTGGTTCTTAACAAGCCACTGGCGTTGGAGGATATGATTGAGAAGGTCAACAACTTTATCGACCTTGAGCAACTGACAACAGAGAAACCAAAACCTCAATGCATCACTCTATCTACCAAAGATCATCCCGAAGAACGTGTTCACAACAACAGTAAAGACTATGGGGGTGAAAAGAAGTAATTCAAGTTCTATGACAATCGAACACACCAAGGACGAAAGAAGCCAATTCCGTGCATACTACAGTTAATAACTACTATTGTGGACTTATACCCGTTGCTACAAAAAGATGAATTCTTCATAAATGCCAATACTCTTCTGCCCATAACAGGAAAGCCATACTGCATACACCACCAGATTCAACATCGTGATACGGAGTAGTGTTTCGCACTGAAATTTCTTCTCCAGAACATATTTGCACAAGGTTGAATGCTTGAGTATATTGTTGACATCGAAAGTTACAAAGATGGAAGTTACAAGACTGATGCCGCGATCGTCCAAGTTGACGAAACAAATGAAGAAAAATACTTGTACTTCATCGTGACTCAGACGGTCCACAGCTCCAATAGATCTGAACATAGGTGCGTTGGACAATGCCATTATCTGACGGTGGTAGACAAAGAAGCTCGTTTGTTGCTGGAATCAAGCAATCGGTGAGCTGGGATTTCTTTCAAAGACTGTGACGTTCGTCACGTTAACTTTCCACACCAGGATGCTTTCGTCATCATGTTAAAGTTGAAGAACATAGTTCTACATACAAGGATGGTAGATACCGGCAGCAGCATCAAACTATTATTCCAGAGCACATTCGGCCAAATGGGCTTAGCAGACAAGGTCGAACCGAGTAACATCAATGTCTCTGGATTCAATGGCTCAAAATTAGAGCGTGTGGGAAAAATCACACTTTCCATCACAGCCGGGACAGTCACACTTGACGTAGTTTTTTACATCATTAATGTCAAATCTTGTTATCTGGGCATCTTGGGACGACCATGGTTGCATAACATGAAATACCACTTTTTCTAGAAGATATGTGGAGGGAATAGCCTGATGTTTAACGAAATCAAAGGCAGCCAGAAATTTGTTCAAGCTTGCGATAATACGACAGAGATAGTATTAATTGGGCATCTTGGGACAACCATGCTGCGTCAGGATACAATCAAATACCACTTTTTCCAGAAGATCAAGACAAGACTGCGTTCATCACTGAACAAGGTCTATATTTCTACAAAGTCATGCTTTTCGGCCTGAAAAATGCTAGCGCTACCTATCAGCGATTGATGACACAAATGTTTAAAGATCATCTCGGTAAAACAATGGTGGTCTACATTGACGATATGCTCTGCAAAAGTCTCCGAAAATAAGACCATCTTACTAATTTAGGAACAACTTTCAAGATTTTACAATCTTACAAAATGCGTATAAATCCTGATAAATGCCAGTTCAGAGTGCAATTCGGAAATTTTTTAGGACATCTAATCAGCAAAAGAGGGATTAAAGCTGATCCATCACGCATACAAGCTCTCTTGGCTATGCCTTCACCAAAGACAAAGGACGTTCAGAAGCTTGCCGGGAAGATTGCTGTACTAAACAGATTTGTATCCAAGTCTTCAGACAGATGTTGACCTTTATTCGATCTGTTAAAATAGGGTACATCACGAGGAAAATCAAAGAAAGATCCAGAGATCGAATGGACAGACAAATGTGAAGCAGCTTTCCACGAGCTCAAAAGTTATTTGGGCAATCCACCAGTTATGAGCACACCAGCAAATGAAGATGAAATCACAGTATACCTAGTTGTCACTGATACATCTCTCAGCCCCATTCTCCTCCGAATAGAAGAAATGACTGAGAAACTAGTCTATTTTATCAGCAAGACTCTGACTCCCACTGAAATGAGATACACCAAGATCGAGAAGCTTCTTCTAGCTCTCGTTTATACATCACAAAAATTGAAATAGTATTTCCAAGTTCATACTATTTGTGTCTTGACGAACAATCCACTTCGCAAAATCTTATCCAAGCATGAAAAATCTCGACGTATTCAATAATGGTCCGTAACATTCGGGGAACACGATATACATTTCGAGCAACGTCACTCCGAAAAATGTCAAGCAGTAGCAAATTTTCTTATAGACTTTCCAGTAGACGATCCAGATTGGGAAGAAAAATTTATTAATAAAAAAGATGAACCACTCGAAGATCAATCCGAGGATATGTTAGATTGGGTAACAAAGAAAGGTTGGCAACTTTTGACTGACGACTCCGTCGGTCCAGCCGGATCAGGAATTGGAATTGTTCTTATTACCCCTTCCAATGATCGGCTCAAAAAATCCATTCGCCTCATTTTTGAAGCAACCAATAATGAAGTAAAATATGAGGCATTAATTCATGGCTTGGATATGGTACTCACACTGAACATAACAGAGCTCTCTGTCTACGCAGATTTATTACTAATCATCAGCCATTTCACAGGCATACATCAAACCAATGGGAAAATGGTCGACTATGCTGCTGCTGTGGTCGAACGAATGAACAAATTTCAGAAAATTTCTATGGAGCACTTTCCATGGGGAGAAAATAGACATTCAGATGTGCTCGCTTACCTTGCTGGTGTCCTTGGATCAGAAGCTCGTTACTTAAAAATTGACATCATTTCTAACCCCAGCATTAATGTCATCGTGTCCAACACCATTAATACAAAGGGCAGCGAGGAAATCGAAGATTATTGGAGAGAACCTTTCATTTCGTACATCAAACCTCAAAATAAATTTGACGGTCCACTTCCAGAAGATCCTATAGAGCGACGGAGATTAATTGATAATGCATGTAGATACATTGTTCAGGACAATCTCCTATACAAAATTTCGGTCACTGGTCCGTACCTCCTTTGTCTCTCTAACAAAGATGCACAATACTTCTTGCACGATCTACACGAAGGCACGTGCAGATCCCATGCGGTAGGACAATCTCCTGCAAATAAAGCTTTAACTCAAGGAATGTTTTGGCCTAAGATGAAAGCACAGGCAATTGAATATGCTTGTAAGTGTGATGCTGGTCAGCGGCATGAACTTAAAATACGAGCTCCAGCACTCGAGCTACACTCGAGCCAAGTCACTTGTCCATTCAGACGATGGGCTCTCGATCTCGTAGGAGAGTTTCTTACAGCACCAGGAAAATGAAAAAATTTGTTGGTTGCTATAGATTACTTCACTAAATGGGTAGAAGCAGTCCCGCTGTGCCGAACCCGAGAAGAAGAAGTCATCAGATTTATCTGGGAGAACATTATTATCCGATTCGGCAGACCATACCTCATCAGAATTGATAATGGACCACAGTTCGTTGGCTCCAAAGTCATCGCATTCCTCAATGAGCGTAACATCATTCATTCCCCATCCAATCCTTATTATCCACAAGGAAACGAACAAGCTGAGATTACTAATCGAACTATTGTGGATGGCATCAAGAAGCGTTTAAACGACAAAAAGGGGAACTGGGTGAACGAGTTACCACACGTACTTTGGGCCTACCAAACAACTTCCAGAACAGCAGCAGGTTGTACTCTGTTCTTACTGGCCTGCGGGACTGAAGCCATCATTCCCACTCAATATCATCATCCAATACGTAAATACGAGATGACAGATGAAGAAAACGAATTTTAGATCGCATACAATCTGAATTTAATCGAAGAGACACGTGACAGAGCCATTGTTAATCTGGGAAGATATCATCTTACTTTATCCCGATCCTATAACAAATGCGTTCGATACAGAGAATTCAAAGTTAAAGACCTCGTTCTCAGAGAAATTATACAACATCGCAAAACGCCCAATGCTGGAAAGTTAACAGACAATTGGGAAGGTCATTTTATCGTAACTGGCACAAGTGGTTTAGGATCCTACTATCTTAGTACATATGAAGGTGTACCTATTCCTAATCCGTGGAATACCCGTCGATTGAAGCTGTATCAAAGATAAACATGCTGTAATATTCGATATTATTCAATAATGTACTTTTTCATCATCATCTTCCAAGTCTACTCAATTCAAGCAATTCTACATATCTCTGTCTATACCGGAGAATTACTACAACATAGCAATTCAAATATACACGTTCTTTGAGGGTCGCTTATTGAGTCAATCAATTCGATCTGGAAGAGACGCACTATACAACTATTTAATATTCAAGATATCTCATTACGGTCGCTTATTAATATGCTCAATTCGACATGTGACTGAGACCTGTAACATAGTTATTCAAATATACACGCTCTCCGAGGGTTGCTTATTGAGTCAATCAATTCAATCTGGCAGAAATACACTATACAACTATTCAATATTCAAGATATCTCATTATGGTTGCTTATTGATACGCTCAATTCGACCTGTGACTGAGACCTGCAATATAGATATTCAAATATACACGCTCTCCGAGGGTCGCTTATTGAGTCAATCAATTCAATCTGGCAGAGACATACTATACAGCTATTCAATATTTAAGATATCTCATTACGGTCACTTATTGATATGCCCAATTCGACCTGTAACTGAGACCTGTAACATAGTTATTCAAATATACACGCTCTTTGAGGGTCGCTTATTGAGTCAATCAATTCGATCTGGCAGAGATGCACTATACAGCTATTCAATATTCAAGATATCTCATTATGGTCGCTTATTGATACGCTCAATTCGACCTGTAACTGATACCTGCAACATGGCTATTCAAATATACCCCCTCTTTGAGGGCTGCTTATTGAGTCATTCAATTCGATCTGGCAGAGACGCATTATACAACGATTCAATATTCAAGATATCGTATTATAGTCGCTTATTGATACGCTCAATTTGATCTGTGACTGGAACCTACAACATAGCTATTCAAATATACACGCTCTCCGAGGGTCGTTTATTGAGTCAATCAATTCGATCTGGCAGAGATGCACTATACAGCTATTCAATATTTAATACATCTCATTACAGTCTCTTATTGATGCTGTAGTAGCCTACTCGTTGCCTTCGACAGACCGCCGAGGCCTACTTCATAGCCTAGTCGAATGTATCAAAGCCCACTCAATCCCTAAAATAGGCTCCCCAGAAATTCCCCAGAGACAAACCGTCAACACCAGAGAAAGCTTCGGGGACAGATCAGTACATTGCAGCAGACATCCTTCAACCATATCTACATATGGTCGAAGTATGACAAGACAGACAGCCAGCCAACCAGAGAAAGCTTCGAGAACGGATTTACATCCTACAGCAGAAACCCTTCGACCTTACTAACACACGGTCGAAGCAAGACAAGACAGACAACTACTTCATCAGATAAAACAGCGCATTGATTGGCCCGTGCATCTGCAGTGATAGGTCCAACCACCGCACCGATCAGAGCCATCACCAATAAATGCAGCAGTAACAGTACTGACAAGACCGGCACCCATAACTTGCCAGGATTTTTTGACAGTGTAATCATGTAACCCTGACCCACACTTGGTAACTCAGCTCTCTGTGTTTCTATAAATAGAGAAGAGGGGAAACCAAACAGAGGTTAGAAAAATCATCTCCAGCCTCTTGCATTTTACCTTCGACCACCCTATACTCGAACCCTGTTATTTACTCTTCAGTAATATAATCTGTCTTAAAAATCCTCATCAGAGGTCGTAGAGAGTCACATTCGGGCCTCTACGCAAGTATTTGTCTTTAGATAGATCTTATTTTAGACCAATTGCTTGTATCCTCTTACTGAAGATTGATTCTATGTTGTGAGAACTGAATCCCCCTCTGAACAGAGTTAGCTCCCTACAATTGGCGTCGTCTGTGCTTCCCACCCTACCAATCTCCCTTCCTATTTCACCTCCTTTTGTTTTCTACTTCAGCAGATTAACCTCAATGGCACCTACAAGCCATTCCAATTCTGCCAAGGTAGGAAATTCCATCGACGGAGTCGCTGCCTAAATAGCCTTATTATCTCAACAAGTCGCTCAGGCAGAGGAGCTCCACCAGAACCAACTGAATTTGGATCGAGAAAGCCACCGTATGGCATTGGCAACCGAAAGGAATCACCGTCTTGATGACACTTACAGATAGAGCCGAGCGATAGACGACCTGCGCATCACCGTTTGAGAGCTACAGAGATTACAGCCCTTGGAACCCGCTCGTCCGTCCCAGGTACCCGACCCATCGCGTGTATCTGCCTGCACCCGCCTTGGCCCTCCCCCAAACCTCGAGTTACCCCCAGCTAATAACAGGGCCGAAGGCATTCACCGTACCATTCCCCCAACCGGCTCTATCAACCTCAGGATTTATCCCACAGAAGACTCTTCTGACTCAACCCTTCGCTCGGGGAACACAACACTGATTTTATACCACATACTCGACCCAACAACCTTCGACCTCATCAATCTCCCCCTCATCCTGCATACGTTACACAGCAGGACTTTAGCCAAAAAATACAACCAGCAATTCGCATTGTCGCGAGTCCAGCTACCGTTGGAGCTGCCTCAATAACCCGATTTGCCCTAAACATTTGGCTATCGAAATACTCTCTAACTTTCGTGCTCCCAAACTCAGCAAATATCGTAACACATACTCTAAATCCCACATCCTCGAATTCCAAAATGCCTTGAGACTCTACTCCACGGCTGACTACCTACTATGTCACCTTTTTCTAATGAGCCTTATCGATAATCCCCTTCGTTGCTACCACAATCTCCCAAATGGCTCGATTCGTAGCTTTGAGCAGCTTTCCTAACTTTTTATTGCCCAATTTGCCTTTAACAGGGACAGAGAGGTCAGAGTCGACGCTCTTTTTAATTTCAAAAAATCTGGCAGCGAGACCCTCGAAGCCTTCACGAGAAGATTCCTCGACAAATCCCTGAAAATAGAGAATCTCGACTGCAAGAACGCTATTTTGGCATATTCGAATGCCCTGCCCGACCACAGCCGAGTAAAAGATCACCTAGTCCTCCACAAACAAAAAATGCTCGAAGAGATGCTCTCGAAGGTCAATGGCTATATCGATCTCGAGCGCCTTCAAGAGTCTCGTAAATAGAGCTAGCCTTCATAAACAACAAATTTCAATAAACCTCGGCAATACACCCACTCTTCTTCCACACCCCTGATTACTCCTGTCTCATTAGAGACTGAGAGCCGCAAACGCCCCATCCTTCATAACAGCATCGAAGCTCGCAAGAAGCGACCAAGGCCTATTTTACCTACACTCACTGCCCCCCTCAGCACCCTTCTACCAAACATGCAGGCAGACCCTATTTGACGCATCCCTTTCCCCATCGAAGTCAGACCAGGAAAACCTTACTGTGCCAACCATAAGTGCAACTGTCACCATACCAATAAATGCTTCGCCCTTCAGCGCTCTCTCGAACTTATCTTTAGAGCGGGACATTTGCACCAGTATATCGCCGATCTACCAAGCTACCTCGATGGGTCCTACCTTTAATTCCTATCCACCCCTACTACTGACCCAACCGAGGTGCACATCTACAGAGTTAAGCTCATCGAAGTCAGCAACATAGACAATAGACTTTCCAAGTGCAAACGAAAGCGCATCGAATAATGTTACAAGCTCACCTATCAAGAGAAATTTCCTACCCTTCTGCCAAAATCAAGCTCTCACCCTCGACTCGAAGGTATTTCATTCATTGACTGTGGCACCTCACATGTTCGTTTCCCTCATTCCGATCCATTAGTCATCATGATTAAGATCGAGAACCTCATCCTCCATATAATGCTTATAGATACTGGGAGCGTAACTGATGTCCTCTTTCTCCAAATAATTCAAACCATAAAAAAACAGACCTCATAACCGTTGTCACTGCAGGTCCCATTACCCTTTAAACCAACTTCATCGTCATTGACAAGAAGTCCAAATACCTCAGAATACTCGGACGAGATTGGCTTCACGCCATACGGGCTATACCCTCGACCAATCACCAGTCCCATCGATTCAGCAATCACGAGGGTACTTGGAATTTGAAAGGTTCTCAATGCCTTGCCCGCTCATGCGGGCACCCAGAGATCGACCAAACACGTAAACTTGTCAGTCGCCCATAGCAATTACAGTATCTTTCTATTTCTTTAACTTCGACAGATACCACCCAACCCATCGAACCCACTGTTTATATCGAACTCGACGGTCCTGGTCGGGGTACATTTATTGGAACCCTCCTTAACGAGTCAGAATGCCTCGAACTTTCCGAGTTCCTTCGAAAAAATAAAGACATCTTCGCTTGGACATTTTAAGAAATGTCTGGTGTTAATCCCAACCTGGCCTGCCACAACCTCGATCTCATCCCCTATTCCACTGCAGTATAACAAAAGAAGCGTACACTGGCACCACGACTTTGAGAAGCTGTGAACCTTGAAGTTGACAACCTCATAGCCGCTGGTTTTATCAGAAAAGTGAAGTACGCGGACTGGATATCGAACATCGTGGCAGTGCCTAAGAAGAATGGCAAGATCAGAATTTGCGTCAACTTTACAAACCTCAACAAGCACATTCAGTACTCCTCGCCACTGCTGGACATGAGCACCTATCTATGATGGACGCGGCTTCGAGTTACAATCAGGTACCCATCCTCTCCGAAGATCAACTTAAAACTTCATTTATAACTGAACAAGGCCTTTACTGTTTCAATGTTATGCCCATCGGCCTTAAAAATTCTGGTGCCACCTACCAACGCCTTGTCATATCCATGTTCAAACCCACGTTTGGCAAATCTATCGAAGTCTACATCGATGATATGTTATGCAAGAGCCTTCAGAAAAAAAACCCATATCCAAGACCTCATAGAAATCTTCTCAATACTCCATATGTATAATATGAAACTCAACCCAGATAAGTACCAATTTAGCGTGTCATCCGGAAAAAATTTGGGTCACATTATCAGTAAACGCGGGATAGAGATTGACCCCATCCATATTCAAGCCCTCATAGACATGCCTTCACACCGAACCAAGAATGACTTCCAAAAAGTGGCAGGCAGGATAGCTGCCCTCAATCATTTTATTTCTAAATCCTCAGATCGATGTGCCTGGCTCTTTTTCCTCCTGCGCGATCAAGGCGTCCATAAAGCACAAAAGAAAAACAATCCCGAGATTGCTGGATCCCTGAGTGCGAACAAGCCTTCCTTGAACTCAAAACTTATCTTGGTCGTCCACCAATCATCAGCGCACCTATCGTAGGAGAAACACTCTCTTTATTCCTTGCTGCCACAGAAACTTTGCTTAGTTCAGTGCTCATTCGACTTGATTTTAACATCAAAAAGCCTATATATTTCATCAGTAAAACCCTAACCCCCGCCGAAACTCGATATTCAAAACTCAAGCGTTTACTCCTCACACTTGTCTATTCAGCCCGTAAGCTTAAACCATATTTGTAGGCCTATCCCATCCGTGTTATTACCAGTTATCCCCTACGAGAAGTACTGAGCAAAAATGAAAAATCCAGACGAGTGCAGCAGTGGTCCGTATATCTCGGCGAACACGACATCACCTTCGAGAAGCAAATATCTCAGAAAGGCTAAGCAGTGGCAGACTTTCTAGTTGACTTTCCGGTCGAAGATGTTGATTGGGAAGAACATGAAGGCGATTTATCAGAAGACCAACCTGAAATAGTAGATCCCTGGGACCCTCTCGCTGGTTGGCACTTATTAACAAATGGATCAGCAGGACCCAATGGTTCTGGAATTTGTATTGTCTTGGTAACACCCACTAATGATCGCATAGTAAAAGCTGTCAAACTAGCCTTTGAATGTTCTAATAACGAAGCAGAGTATGAAGCCTTGATCCACGGCCTCGACCTCGCACTCGGCCTCGATATTCCCAAACTTGCAGTCTTTTCAGATTCCCAACTTGTTTAGAGACACTACACAGGAGAAAACCAAGCTAACGGTCGCATGGCTGATTACGCTATTTTTGTGCGACAGCGCATGGATCGGCTCCCCGAAAAATCTACAATCACACATTACCCTCAAGGAGAAAATAGACATACAGATGCCCTCTCCTACATAGCAGCTATGCTCGGACAATCAGAATCTCGGACACTCCATATCAAAGTACTCGAACGCCCAAGTATCGACCAGATGAAAATCAATACCATCAATACTGGGGGCGAGAGTCAAGATCTAGACGATTGGCGGATATTATTTCTTCACTACCTCAACAACTCCATCCTCCCAGATGATCCCAAAGCCAAACGGTCCTTACTAGAAAACTGCCACAGATATATTATCCACAAAAACCAACTACATCAAAAATCCCTAAATGGTGTCCTCTTTTGATGCATATCCCAAGCAGAAGCCTCTTAAATCTTTGTCAAGCTTCATGAAGGAACCTGCGGTGCTCATACTTCTGGTCATTCTATGGCCCTTCGAGCTGTTACCCAAGGATTATTTTGGCCCGATATGAAAAAACAAGCTTCAGACTATGCAAAACAATGTGACAAATGCCAGCGTCACGCTCACGACATCCAATGCCCCTCTTGAGACCTCCATTTCAGTCAAGTATCTTGGCCATTCAAAAGATGGGCCATCGATCTCATTGGACCCTTCCCAAAAGCCTCAGGTAGCAGGGAAAACATCCTCGTCGCTACCGATTACTTTACTAAATGGGTCGAAGCTGTTTCTCTTTGCCGAACCAGAGAAGAAAAAGTTATCAAATTTTTATGGGAAAACATCATCACTCGCTTCGGCTGCCCCCATATGATTTGATGCGACAATGGTCCCTAATTCGTCGGTAGTAAAGTCATAAACTTCCTGAAAATGCACAACATCATTCTCTTACCCTCAACACCTTACTATCCCCAGGGTAATGGTCAAGTCGAAGCTATCAACAAAATAATTGTCGACGGTCTTAAGAAGAGTGTCGATGGAAAGAAAGGATGATGGGTTCAAGAGTTACAACACGTCCTCTGGGCCTATCGCACAGCACCAAGAAAATCTGCAGGATGCACCCCTTTACCTTACATATAGGACCGAAGATGTACTGCCAACTCAATTCGAAGTACCCACCCGAGACCCTAGCCTCCTAGACGAAGATAATGAGTTTGAACTTATGTGCAACATGTTATGGATCGATGAGACCAGAGACCGAGCTATCGCCAACCTTGGCCGCTACCATACTTCACTTCAAAAATCCTACAACAAGAGAGTTTGATCAAGAAGTTTCAACATTAGAGATCTTGTACTTCGATATGTCAATCAATCTTCGAAACCTCGGAATGCCGGCAAGTTAGCCGAATCTTGGGAAGGACCCTACGTCTTCTACGATAAAACAGATAAGGGTTCTTATTACTGAATGATGAAAGACAAAGAGCCTCTACCAAACCCCTGGAACACAATGCAGCTGGTCTCCTCTAACAAGCCTTATCTCCAATCATGTATAACTACTGTAATCTAGCATATTCAATAAACAAGATTATTCCACCTAGACTTCGTTTCCATTTCCATTTTGTATTTCTTAGTTTAAACTTAGGTATCATGTCCAACTTTATCCTGACTGATACTTGGGGGGGGCCTTGAATTACTCAAGTCTCCAATTTCGAACAAACTCAAGGGGAAAGGAAGGTCGAAAGACTGGACCCTCGGGGATGCATTGGGGGCGATCAGATATTGCTTCGCTGTGGTTTAGGCCTTTGAAATCCAGTCCTTTTCTTGGTTGATCCTAGGTATCATGTCCACCCTCGCCCCGACTGATACTTGGGGGTATCCTTGAATTGCTCAAGTCTCCAATTTCGAGCAAACTCGAGGGACAAGGAAGGTTGAAAGACCAGACCCTCGGGGATGTATTGGGGGCGATCAGATATACTTCGTCCAGGCTCTAAAACCGTCAAAGTCCAGTCCTTTTCTTGGTTTACCTCAGGAATCATGTCCACCCTCGCTCCGACTGGTACTTGGGGGCGACCTTGAATTGCTCAAGTTTCCAACATTCGAGCAAACCTGAGGGGCAAGAATGGTCAAAAGACTAGACCCTTGGGAATGCGTTGGAGGGGATAAGATATTGCTTCGTTGTGGCTCAAGCCTTCGAAGTCCAGTAAATTTTCGGGTTTCTTCTAAGTATCACGTCCCCTCGGCCCGACTGATACTCGGAAGCGACCTGTAAATTTTTCAAAATTTGAACATCATTGTGGCTTCGGCCTTCGATGTCCAGCAAAACATCCAAAATTCGATCTACATATCTTCGATACTCTTCAGGCTTCTACCGCACTACAGTCCTTCGAACAGCTCGAATTTCTACTTCAAACAGATCAAGTTTCTACATCAAACATATCAAATTTCTAAATTAAACAGATCAAATTTCAACTTCAAACAGCTCGAATTTCTACTTCAAACAGATCGAGTTTCTACATTAAACATATCAAATTTCAACTTTGAATAACTTGAATTTCAACTTTAAACAGCTTGGATTTCAACTTCGAACAGATCGAGTTTCTACATCAAACAGATCAAATTTCAACTTCAAACAGATCGAATTTCTATTCCAACAGATCAAACTTCTGCAATCCTAAACAGCAACCATTTACAAAAATAATATCTGCAAATCCATCCAGCACAGAGCACATTTAACATATTATCCATTACAGAAACAGTTGCAGCATAATTCAAAAGTCAATCATCAAGAGTCCAAAACAAGCATAATGAACAGAATGTGCATTCAAATTCTAACAATTTAAAGTCAGAGAGATAACACAATCCATCCGCAAGACAGCTATCGAATCAGAAGTTCAGAATCAATATGTTCAGAAACTACGCATCAATATGTGCAGCATCAACTTTAGAAAATCAACAGATAACAAAAGCAAAAAAAAACCCTACCAAGTTCAGAAACCAACAAAAAAAATCAACATCGTTCATACATAGTACAACTCAACATTACAACCAGCAGAAGAAGATATAAGAACCCAACCTCAAATACCTCATATGGGTGCAGTTGCACCTTCTTGCTCCACAGACGCCCCAACACCACCAACCCCAGCAGCCTCATTCGAACCTTCGACCACCATACCACCAGCAGTGCCACCAATGGGCACCCCAAGAAGAGAAATTTCAACACCAGCCCCAGTACTTCCAATTGCCTCCCCAACAATGTTCACCTCCCCTCCCTTTATCTGTAACTCATCCTCCTCAACAAGATCTGGAGACATAGGATAAGGTTGCAATGTATCGGTATCATACCCCATACCATCAATAAACTTCTTCAACCTCACATTCTCCATGAATTCCTTATCATACTGCCGCTGGAAACCCACCTTCTGTTCCACTTTTGCCTTCTCACATGCCTTAAGCTTGGTCGACCACTCTCGCTCCAACCTTGACCGCTGCTGCTCGAGCCTCTCATCATAAGAGTCAGTAAGCACATCTATATCTTGCTTCAGCTTCCTAACTTGAGGCACTCATGATGCCTCTTTCCCATGAGAAAGATCCAAGTTTTTTTTTGTTTGCCGTAACTTTGCCTTTACCGACTTCATCGCCATGTTGCAAGTCTCTACCCAGACTTCCGTCTGCTAAAAATACTCAAGATATCAGTGAACCTCAAAACTCAAACAATTTGAAAGTAACCTCAAAATATCACTGCAGAAAGCTATATATAGTTACCTGAGACATTTGCTTATCTATCTCCTTCGAAGCTTCGTCAGGGTCATCTTCCCAGAGCTCGACCATCGAAGCCTGCTTCGCCACAGCCTGCTCCTGTCATTCAACCTCCGTCATTTCTTCATCTTCCCCCATTGCATCATCCTCCCCAAGCACCTTACGCCTCTTATGTTGAATAGCCTTCGATTGCTGCACCTTAAGGGCCTCGGGACCTACTCGGCCCTTCCCTTTTTTGGCTTGAGAAGGCACCTGCTTTGGTTTAATCCTCGATGCCTCTCCACCCCCTTCGGACACCGACGCCACTTGCTTCGCACCCCTCCGCGACCTCGGCACAAACTGGTAGTTCCTCGGCAACTCTTCCCCTCCCATTTCCTTTTGCTCCTTTGAAATACCTACCCCTCTTTTCCTCTTTGGTCGCTTCGGCGCAGCAGGTACGTCTCGAAGCTGGGAATCTACCTTTTTTCTCCTTTGCCTTTTGATCTTGTGACTGTCAAACCCTGAATTTACCCAGTCTTCACTACCCTCGAGCAGAGTATCAATATAATTTACCAGATTATCCCAAGATGAACTCTTTGGACCTACAGAGTAAAGCAAAAGCACAGTTGTCATTTATTTCAGAAACACATCAACAACAAACCCTTCGACAGTAAACTTACTTACGTTATATACCCTATGATGCAATTTATAAGGGTCATCCCCATATACATTCTCATAGTTACCCCTTACTATCAGTAAATCTTTATTCCACCCCCGACCTGTCGAGCATAGATCAAAGATCCAAGGTTTCTCTGGGTGACATTGGATGTAATAGGTCCCTGGGTTTTGACTAGCCTTCCTTGAATAAAAGGTGATAATGTCGAACCACTTAATTAAACTTCGGCTCTCACCATCCAATTTCACATTCATCCCCTCTATCACCCTCATCATCTCATAAAAATTACCGTTCATCTGCACTGGAACCACCCCCCAGAAATTCAACACTTCTTTCACCAGTCGCCGAAGAGAATGCTCCAGTCCCAATCGAATTTGGCCCTTATAAGCCATAATCCCTTCCCCAGGGTCCGATCTGAAGGTCAACTCTGCCCCCCCCCCCCAACACTATGAAACACCCCCTCCTTCGGGAGTTCTAATTTCACGGTAAACCGATCTAACCTAATTCTATCTTTAGCTGAAACGGCACCTTCGACCTTATCCGACTTAGTCAAATCCTCACTATCGCCCCTCTGTACCTTACCTCATCCCCCACCACCCAAAGGTCCTATATCACATCCCTCCCCCCATACTGTTTCCTCCTCATCACTATCTTCAGTCACTATCATTTTTCGACGTCTCGTGACTAGAACATCTTCAACCGGCAGAATCATCGACAATGGGGCCTCAGTTACCACATCTAACATCTCTAAATCGCTACCACCGTCCATTGGGTCTCAACCAGAAGTATTAGCTTCGACCTCGTCGACCTCTTCATCCATCAGTCTCTGCCTCGAAGCCCGATGGTTACGTATTTTTGCCTACAGAAGAAAAGGCATGTAATTAGGGTAGAAAATTTGATAATCCCGTGTCTATCACCCTTATCCCATCTATCCCTTCCAGATACTTCTCCCAACTTCAAATCTCAGACGCAATACCTCCTCCAAAAAAATAAAAAGCTTACCGAACCCCAGACTTGGTCGAAACCCAGTTCTAACAAGTCTCCTTACTCTCGAAAATAACCCTTAAACTTCAAACGCAAAATCTCCTACCCACCCCTCGGACAGAGAACAATACAAAATAAACCTGACAGAGATCAAGTAACTTACCAGTGGTTAGCAGCACTACCCTCGAATTAGCAAGATCAAACCAATAACAGCAGCAACAGCCCCCAAAGTTCGAAATAACGTATGTTTTCTTCTCCCAACTTTTTTATTTTCACAGTACAGTAATCAACCTTCTCCAACTTATATATCTTTCAAAAAACTAAGCCGCCTCGATTTCCTAAACACTATCATTACCATGACCCCACTACCCCGACTTTTTAGCTCCAATGTGGTTTGACCAATTTACCCCTCGCACCTCCCACGTGCGAACAACACCCTTACTACCATCTGCTTACAAAACCCGAAGCTTCTCGAATCTTCTTTTCCCCTACTCGATGCTAAGCAATCAAGTCCAAACAATCACATCATAACCTTTTTTCCATCATACAAAAAAAACAACATCATTACATTTACACACTACCCCAGACGCTCGTAGCAGTCTGAAAGACCAGCCGTCTGGGCTGTCAGAGTAGCTAGTCAAATCAAACTCAATCTTCGACACATTTCTGTATTTGAGTATTCGACCACTTCACGTCTCGAACAATCCTTTGCATCTAGCCTCAAGCAAATTTATCTAAATACATCGACCTTCGACATCCAACACATCCCTTAACCTAAAAGTTTCAACCCTTCGATAGAATACAGTCGTAAGTTCGACCAATCAAAAACCTTAGGCTTACAGATAAAATTTTTAGCTTCACCACAGTTTACTTTTCCCTTCGATGAATTCATTTTTATCTTCAAACTACACAAACTATACATTTTGATAACTGTATTATCCATTTAATATCATATTGTGTTACTATCACCCACAGTTCGACAAAATAAGTTATTCAAAGGAATCATTTTCATTCAGAAAAGCAACTAACATTATAAACCTCGTATAAAACAAACAAAAGAGAGAACAGAAATAGACCAAAAGAAAACATTAACACCACCACATTACAGAAGACCCTAGCTATTAGCGGGCTGCTCCTCTTCGACAATGGCCACTACATCTGCATCCTCTTGGTCTACTATATCCACTGCGAAGACCTTGAGAAGAGACAGTCGGTGGCCGGGGAACGACCCCATCAATCTGTACTATGCCCCACCAGTACGCGAAGGGCATGTCATAGAGTGGTGCCTCAGGTTCCGTTTTAAAGAGGTCTGGCATTTCAGCATCAATGTCCTCCTCTATTCCGAACCTCCATTGAAGACCCAACAAAGCCTCCTGGATCTTCTTGGCCCTCAATGCCGCTTGATCTTCCTGAACCGGTATATTTTCAGCCATGTTGATCAATAAACAATATAAGAGATAGAGAGAAAGAGGCAGGACAGATGAAAAAATTCCCTGCAACCTATCCCCTTTTATACCTATAAATCCACCACGACTTTACCTCTCCCATAACTGAATTAATGACAACCTTTCATTTCCAACCTCGAAAAGTCAACATGCAACCTCTTCAACTTCCTAGACATAACTGATTCATCAGTACATGCATTCAAGCCTCATTCCTGAGGACCTCTAGTCGAGCACGTCACCCACATCGAGCATTCAGCCATTATAACAATCGACTATTACAAGCAGCATCTCATCATATCTTCGACTATATCTCGTTCTGATCATCATAACCCAGATAACAATAACCTTCGATCATCTCTATACCTCGCGCCTATAAGAGTATTTGCTTATATTCGTCTACATTATCAATCAGATACAACAATATAAGTACGTAAAAAATATTTTGTCCATTCCAAATAGCAAATCCAACAAACAAATTATATTTTTATTACCACTCCAAACACAAAAATAACCCCCTCCCATAAAACAAAACAGAAGCCTACAAAAATACAAATATTTTCACCATCAAGCCGAAGCTCTACTTCTGGAAGGACCAGCTCTACTTGCCGCATTTTGCTCCTCGATGACCTCCCCTACACAAACGAGACTTTCCGCAAGAGCCATCAAAAAGAGATAGTGCCTCTCAGCATTCGTAAAATGAAACCTCAGCTGTTCCTACCGATAAGAATTTAGATCACCATTGAAAAATTCCTCAGGCCCTACCTCCACAAGGTCTAGCATGTCCCAGTTCAGGTCATGTTGCCCAAAAAACTTCATATGCAGTTCCGCCATCTTCTGCCCCACTCGACGATCGCGAGCGAACCCCATCCTCATCTGGTAACGCGTGTTCGGCATGGTATCCATCCAAATAATAAGAATATTAAGAAAGAGCAGAAGACTATTTCAGATGGAAGAAGACACAGCATACCTCCACAATAACCCATACTTATAGGCTTCATTCTATTTATTACCCTATAATCACCTGCATCTCTTAAACACCCCTTTTTATTACTTTCCCAAAAAAGTAGACAATCAAACAGCCCAGATTCCAAGACCGAATAGTTTTCTCAGCGAATACCTCTCCACCTGGCTTTGAGACTTTCACTGAGAGGGGGCAAATGCAGTAGCCTACTCGTAGCCTTCGACATACCGCCGAAGCCCACTTCATGGCCTACTCGAATGTATCATAGCCCACTCAATCCCTAAAGCAGGTACCCCAGAGATTCCCCAGACGAACCTTCTACACCAGACAAAGCTTTGGGTACAGATCAGTACATTGCAGCAGACATCCTTCGACCATATCTACATATGGTTGAAGTATGACAAGGCAGACAACCTGCCTACCAAACAAAGCTTTGAGAACAGATTCACATCCTACAGCAGAAACCCTTCGACCTCACTAACACACGGTCGAAGCAAGACAAGATAGACAACTACTTTGTTAGATAAGACATCGCATTGATTGGCCCATGCATCTGCAGTGATAGGTCCAACCACCGCGCCGATCAGAGCCATCACCAATAAATGCAGCAGTAACAATACCGACAAGACCGGTGCCCATAACTTGCCAGGATTTTTTGACAGTGTAATCATGTAACCCTGACCCACACTTGGTGACTCAGCTCTCCGTGTTTCTATAAATAGAGAAGAGGGGAAACCAAGCAAGGGTTAGAAAAATCGTCTCCTGCCTCTTGTATTTTACCTTCGACCACCCTGTACTCGAACCCTGCTATTTACTCTTCAGTAATATAACCTGTCTTAAAAATTCTCATCAGAGGTTGCAGAGAGTCGCATTCGGGCCTCTACGCAAGTATTTATCTTTAGATAGATCTTATTTTAGACCAATTGCTTGTATCCTCTGACTGAAGATTGATTCTACATTATGAGAACTAACTCCCCCTCTGAATGAAGTTAGCTCCCAACAGATACGCTCAATTCAACCAGTAACTGAGACCTGCAACATAGCCCTTCCAGTATACACGCTCTCCCGAGGGTTGCTTATTGAGCCAATCAATTTCACCTGGCCGGGACACGCTATACAGCTATTCAACATTCAATGCTTCTCTTTACGGTTGATTATTAACATGTTCAATTCGACCTATACAAAAGAAAATACAACATCGCTGCAATCATATATCTCTACATGGTCATTTATTGGTTCACCCAATTTAACCATTCATAGAGATAACAAAACAAAAACATTTTTTTCTCAATGTTTGACATTTTTTCTACAGCAAAGACATATTTACACTCTGCCTGATTACAGTTAACTATTCTTCACGCTTCGGGCTTACAGGATTCAAACTTTTCCCAGGCCCAGACGAAAGTAAGGCGGGAAAGGTTTAACAGTATCAACTACAGTAGGTGACGCATTCAAGAGTTCCGTAACTCTCGTCATAAGATTATCTATATAACATAGCCACGCTAGCTCCATATCATACTCCGTGCCGTGCTCTATTGAAGCAGCCAAGATTACATCACGCTCTTGCCACAATTTCTATACATCAGCATGCAACATAGCCATAGTACACAATGTAGCATTATTTGCAGTCAATAGCATAGCTTCTCCTAGTTCGGTCTTCACTTTGGTTAGCTCGTCCTCAAGATCCTTGTATCGGTCTACTAGATACTCTTTCTCCTTTAGCAACGAAACCCTATGCTACTTCATTATCTATATACTACGATCCATCTCCTGTTTCATACGTCGCAACTTCTCACACAACCCTTGACAATACTCGTTATCATCTTCTACTGCATCCACCAACCTTTGCAACTCCTTATACTTCAGATCGAGCTCCTCATAAACCACATTACCTTGCAAATACTCTAGTTCCAAGGCTTGATTTGCCCTCTCTAGGTCAGCGATTCGTGTGTTACACTTATTAATGGTTACGTTCTGCTCTTGATCTCTCTTTGTACATGCTTCTTCGTGAGTTTTGGTGCGGTCACTCTTCCTCTGACAAGAATCTCGAGCCTCACGTAAATCCTAGCTCAACCTTTTCAAATGATCTTGCATATTATGGAGTTCAGCATCTTTCTTCTTTAGCAGATTAGCATTGTCTGTTACTGCCGATTTGTAATACAATAGATCAGTCTTCTATTTTTTAATTATACTTGACAGATCCAGCACTTGCTGGTTCGCAGTCATGGTTTCCAATATTTTCTTCCTTAAAGAATCTTTCTACAGTTCGGCTTCATTATTAGTAGCCTCTATCTCAGTATCCTTACATGATAACTCTACAGTCACAACATTTAACCGACTCTGCAGCTCCAACATATCAGCCTCCAGCTTTGAGTTCAACAAGGTCATATTTTCAGCGGCCAACGAACATTGCTATAATTCTGCAGTCACTTCATTATTTGATGCGGATAAAGCAGACAGTTTGTTCTGCTAATTAACTTCAGCCTAAAAGAACAGATTACAAATGACATACATCTATCAACATATATTCATGCGAGTAAGACATATCATTCAAGCAACATTTATTAAGATATGATGTTATTTCTACAACTACATACACAGATCAACTACATTATGCAAAGCACAATTATATGCCACAGTTCAGTTGCCTTATGGTGGAACCCTACTACTACTCACATCCACTTGCAGAGGTTCATCAAAGATTACGACCTCTTGATGACGAGTCTTATGCCATTTGTGAGGTAACAGATCTTCAACCTCCTCCTCCTCAGACTCTTCAGCTCGCAGTTTTGAGATTGAAGCTCCCCCACCCTCATTACCTTTTGCAAACCACATATTTTCAACGTTATCATTCTCTACTTCAACATCTTTACCACAGCTTGAGATATAGCGTCTAAATTCATTCTCTACTCTCGCGAGCTCGCCCCCATAAAACTTGATCACATCGGCCATCTAACATTTGTGATCAGGTTTACCAGCCCGTTTTACCTGCTTTGGAGTAAGATACCTCTTCAAACGCGATTGGGACACTTGCAGACGTTTCTGCGTATCTTGTAAATGCACTTCTATCAACTTCACTCTCTTCTCCAAACTCTACAATAACTTATTACACTCTAGCTTTTCCCTCTCCGGACACGCATTACGTTCCTTACATCGCTTTAGTTTGTCACAAGAATGCTTCAAATCATTTTCTAATTGTGCCGGACCCTTCTATCTTCCTTCTTTATAGTGAAGAAAAGGATCCTCATCATTCTTTGCCCCTACAAAAGTTAAGCTCATCAGGCAATGGACCTACGCAGCCCCATATGATGGATACACCAGCCCGAGCTGAATATCTTGTCGCCTCTATACTATGATGATTACGCGCTTCTTGCGCTAAGAATTTCACCCGAGCTGGATCTGGCACTGCACCTCTCTCAGTTAACAGTTCTAAATAGTCCTCCTTCAATCCCCGTTCACTATCTACTTTGGCCTCAAAGTAAAGCGTCAAAGACAATAACGACAATTGACACTTTAACTTATCACTCTCATCTACAAACTGCTTATCCTTAAGGGATTTTTGGAATAAGACAAGCCTATCGCTCTTTTTCGCAAAACCTCATCCCTCTCAATTTTTATCTTCCCATATCTATATTGAAGTTTGAATAACTCCTTAAAGGTGTTAGACTTATGAAGAGGTCTCTCATATTCAAGTTTATTGTGTACCTATTGAGTACGATTGATACCCTCGCTCGACTCAAGGCTATCTCCATCTCACTCACTTTTCCCCTCAAATGAACTACCTCCTACATAAAAATTATACATTCACCATCAAAATAACATATACCAATAGCAACCGTAAAAAATTCAAGTCTCAGCAAAAATAGTTCTATTACCAATACAAAGGATAAATTCGGCCAGACAAGTCTCAAAACTATGTTGCAGCTACATAATCAAGAATTAGCTCTTGCTATGTCCTTGGTTGCATCATCAACAACTGGGGAAGCCAGGGTCTTCTCAAAAGGTTGATCAGCCACTGGAGAGGGATCCTCCCCTGGGATGATTATCTCACCATACTTCCCAGCAATAGCCAGATCGACATCATGTTTAGTCAACCCCCAGGAGTAAAATGCTTGAATCAGATTATTTCGAGCATCCAACACTTTGTCGAAAGCCTTCTTCGGAGCAGCTTCAATCTCTTTCTTCATCACAGCAGTTTCTGCCTTGAACTGCTCCTTCAGCATAACATTCTCCTTCTCCATCTGATCCGTCAACCGCTCAGATAATGTAGTTTTCTCTTTCTCGAACTATTCCCTCAGTGCACCTTTCTCTGCATCATGCAGCAGGACAAGTTCCGCACGGTCCTTAGCACCTGGCATCAATACCTCAAAGGCCGATTCAAACGCAGCAGTAGCCTGCAACACAATTACAACATCACAAAATTATCAATCAGGTCGTTTCTCAAGCACAGATAATCAAGCAACATTATACATACCTGAGATATACTGGATTTAAACTCAGCATTCAGACATTTTGGATTACGCTTAACCAGCTCCCAAGACGTCTGCCCCACCACATCAAGATCGAGCTCTTTTGAAGAAGTTCATTTAGGTTTCCCTTCTTGCCTCTGCTTCTTCACAGGAGGTACCACATTTTTAGCAGCTTCCACCACTCAGTACCCACCTGCATTGTCTGCACAAGAGTTGTTTGCTCAGAAGGGGGTAATGGCATTTTTCCTCTAGGTCATCGATTTTGTCCACTCGAAGTGCCAGCAGTACAGGCAGGAATCTCTATATCCCCATCAAAAGAAGATCCTGAAGTAGCCATAGCTCAATTTTGATGAGCTCGTTAAACTTTTGTAACAACAAAATTTAGCCTTTTATCTCGACGGATACCTAACTCCGCAAGTACTTGGTTAAGATCAGTTCCTTCTCGAGATACGATGTCGAAATGACTAGACGTATCAGCAATACTTTAGGTTTAGGCTCTGCCAAATTAACAACAAACTATGTTAGCAGCTCGCAACAAGTTAAAAGATAAAGTACAGACAGAATGAAGACACTTACTCTTGTTAAAATTCTTATATTTCAGCTCGAGCGTCGGTTCCCCAGGCACTTGCATGCAATTACCCCTCACCATCACAAGTTGGTCGCACCAGGGTCTCCCAGTAGATTCAAAATCAAAGAATTTTGGCCTCGCCGAATCAGTATACAAGTATCCACTCTTCTGACCCTCCACATATTTTAACTTATAATGCTTCAAGACATCGTCCGCAACGAACTGCCTTGCAATATTACCATCTCTCCATTTCATGTTTAGGGCTTCATAGACCCTCATCATCTCGAAAACATTGCCCTTTAATTGGACAGGGTAGCTCATTAGAGCATTCATTACCCCCTTTTGGAAAAAGGTTAAGGGAATACCCAACCCATAAACGACCTGGTTCAGATAGCAAATGAACCCTTCCTCTATGACCTCCGCACCAGTATTGTTGTAATAAGCAAATTTTATATTATCTCCTATACCCATATCTATCTGCCATTGATCCAGGGAAGGCACTTGATAATATTGTATCTTACCATCTGGTCTCATCAGAGTTCTAAACCATAACCCTTCATTCATCAGATAATGCACCCATTTTCCATCCAAGTCTTTTTTATACTTCGAAAATGTCTTCCTACATCAACATTAGCGGGATACTTAAAGAATTCCCCAGTTTCAACCCCCACTTCCAACCCCTCATTCACCCCAGAATGAACAACAGCCGGCATATCAACCGCTATAGAACCCCTCACCACCGAATCATCAATAGTCCTGCCAGACGACGATGATTCCACACTACTGGAGGATACTACAACTTTACTTTTGGGTTTCAAATTTTTGGAACGCATCTACCATATACTGGAAAAATCTATTCAGAGCTTCATAATAAAATAGGCCTCCTCCCTCAGCCATACCCAACAATTACTAGCCTACCAGGCAGTTCAAACATGCAAATACATCTACCATGACAAGCAATAAGCACACTTTTTACAAGCAACAAAAATGGTGGAAATGTAATTACTAGCCTGTACTAGAAGAGCAGGAGTCATCGTTTCTGGCCACCACCTTCACTTCAGACGGCAAAACGTCAGTATTCCTTGTAAGATCACAGTATAACGACAGACTACGTTAGAACTTTGAAGACTTTCTCTCTCTAGAAATGATTATTTTTCTCTCTCTGTAACTAAATGTGGTTTGTGAGAAGGAGAAAGACGAGATTGAATATTATCCCTCAGTTTCTGAAATGGTAGCTCTTTGAGACACGTGTCAGTATCATCTTTCCTGCAGGTACGTCATTTCATTTGCCCTCATAATGATTTATGGAGTAACGTGTTTGATTATCACGTCTGTCTCTCTCCTCTGCCATTATAATTCTATGGACACACTACCCAAGAAGATTTGTACAGATCATGTAGCACGATCACCTTTGTACAGCAACACCTTCTGCGGCTACACGATCCTGCTATGATATTTATGACATGATTTCCAGTTCAAAACTCTAGTATAGCTTTTACAGCTCTCACTTTCCTTACTTTTGATCTGACAAAAGCAGAAAATTAGCAACAAATCTTGATTCAATTATACTTCATCCGACCATTATCACAGATACAGAAAGTGATGACAAGACGACCTCAAACAAAAACAAATCATTTTATTACGGTCAATCATCTGAGCTCACATGTAATTACAGACGGATGGTACTGTTCACCACATAGAAAGATTTCTCTACCAGTAGCTCTCTCATTCCCTTTAGCAAGCTTATCCAGCGTGATTTCTCAAACTGCTGCCTCACGTAGCTCTACATCTAGCAGAAGTTTGCAAAACGCACCACATTAGAAGCTGCGACCAAGGTCCTCACCATAATCACAATTGCTCAAATTGACTATGATGATACTCTCATAACAAGAACGTATATAGAACACAAAAGATATGATGCATTTATTCTCTTAACGGACATGACAACAATAAATCTCAACAAGGCAAGAAATATAGAGCGCGATCTACACAGTTCAAAAATATATACTTTCAATTATACTTCATCCTATACTTCATCCCACTTAGCAAAAATTCGATCTACATATTTTTCGTCCTATTTACTCTTTGAATAGTTTGAGAATTGTTACGCAGTGTCCTACAGTAGTCATTCAAGCAGTTACAAGACAAGACGCAACAAGTTTGAATTTATTATTCAAGACATGCAATTTACAATGACAAATACTTCATTCAGCTCGATAATCAAGAGTGCAAGATCTACAGACAACTATTTCTTCTACAGAATAAAAGACAGCTTAGTATACAAATGACAGTGCAATACTTAAACAAAAGCAATGGAAGGCCTAGCAGAAGAACTGGAGTGAGGCAGAAGACATAGTTAATCCCACCACTCCTCTGTAACCCCCACTATCTCCGCAGCCACTGAAGACGAAGGACCACCTCCACCATTACAACACCCAATCCTTTGTAGGATATCGGCAATACTTCACAGATCAAATCCCCAACCTTTTTACTCTTCTGCCGTCACCGCCTCCTCTGCAAGCATCGTAGACAGGCCCGACGGTGAGCAACAAACAGACCAACATAGTAGAATGCCACTGTGAGATAATATCCTCTGCCTCCTCTACCTATTCCCGACATCCCATGAAAAATGGAGGAACAGGGATAGAGTTAGCAGAAAAAGGCATTGGTCCCAAAATAATGAGTTTGTAGATACAATCATCTTCTGAATCTATCCTCATAAGCTAAAAACGAGTAGTCACCTCACTAACTACTTATACAAATCTGGATGGACTGACAGGTTAAACCATGGTGAACAGTGATAAGAACTATTCACCATGTTTATATCAGCAGCATTTAAGGCATGTCGCAACTTCCAATACAAGTCTTTATCACAAGTGCACATCTCAAGTAGAATTTGGGGAGACCCAATAATCAAAACTATATTCTTCCAAAATAAAGGAAGCCAATTTCAACAAATTTAACGACTGGATTTCAAGCCAACACCACTCGTTACACACGGTTCTCTCTGATTGGCTGAGAGGGGTCAGTTGTAAGGGCTTATTTCTAATCCTCGTACTGAGGTTTGATATTTGAGCATATGTTTGAGTACACACTGATAACAAACTAAGGATTGAGAGCAAGCAAATTATAATACAGACTTCCTCATCTACATTTGAGGATAATTGAAGCAGTCAGTAACATTATACTGTAGAAGTACTCAGATATGCCATCTACAGTCTCGAACATTGTGTAGAGATGTATCTTCACCAATAGTCAAAGTTACAGCTAAGGTCATCAAGAGATCTGTTACAGGTCAACAATTATAGCTAGCAAGACGTTACAAAAGACCTCATAAAAGACTCATCAAATCATATATTTTGTAATGTGTCCTCATTTAAAGCAAATAACGATCATGTTATAGACCTATAAATAGGACAGAGAGCTAGAAATTGGGGAGGTTGCTAAAAAAACATCTGAGAGGGATATACTCTGAGACCTTCTAAGAGACCTTTTTTTTCTTCTCTTTTAAATGCTAGCAATCTATAAACATTTCTCCTTTCTAAATCCTCAGGATAGGTCATAGTTTTTAACCCATTCAAATGGTTTTACGCTAAATCCCATGTAGTTACTTTCAGTTCTTAAACGAGCCTTCCATATTTAAAGGGTGTAAGCAATATCTTCGTCCAATACAAAAATAGGCTATACAGGAAACAAAGTTCCTCAAACATTGTCTCGAAAATAGTGATTATTTCTCTACGAATTAATGCTTCAGTCTGTGGGAATCGTAATAATTAGCCACAATTCCCAAATCGACAGTAAAAAATGGAGACTTTTATTGTGGTTTATGGCGAATACTTGTTATGTCTTTAGCTGACAATAGCTATACCTCTATCACGCATTCGTTGGGATTAAAAAAAGGACATTTTATCAATGGGGACCATTATTTCTACAATTTTACTTATATTCTAAAGAGGTATCCAAGCACGACTCGAGCTCGGAGATTGTTACTCGAGCTAACAGAGGGTCGTTCATCTAATAGAGGGTTCTTGACCTTTGTTTTGTTGGGAAATCTCAGGGGTAGCTAATCCCAATTCCACGCCTCAGAAGATAAATGGAAACGCCAGAAAGATTCGAAATGAAAAGCAATATAATTTACCCAGAGGAGGGAAGTGGAAAATCCTTACGGATATAAAGAACCGCTCCCGGTGAACAATCACTATAATCAAATTGGTTATAAAAAATGATCATTCAAGCTTCTCAAAGCTTTTTAATGGGTTATTAAATCCTAACTTAAGGTAAACTAACTCATATAGTAGATAACTAATTACAAGTAGTACAGATCTCGTGGCAAAATCATACGTACCATAATGACTCAGCCTTCTAGTTAGGTCACATTACAAGGGTACTCTTGGAATCTGGAGTTGGTGTTGACGCCAGAAATGTTGGTATTGCACCATGCTTGACACTACTGTAGTTGTAAGGTCTATACAAACTCCTCGTCTGTCCAGTGAGCTGGCGATCTATCTTGTTACTCAAACGGACTTGAAGCCTTCTTCAGCAGTTCGACACAACCAATTGAGTCTTCATGAATCTTTACCAGCTCGAGTCTTTAGTTAACATAACCAGCTGTGAATCTTCAGGTAAGTTAATCAGTTGAATTCTAGGGTACCAAAAACAGTTCGAAATCTGAACATTAAAATCTCATTATCAACTGTTTCATCCGACTTTGATCCTTGTTCATTCCATGAGCTCCAATGAACTTCGACAAGCATAGTTGAGTTCACCCTTAACAAGTTTCCGAATCATCATTATCTTCTTCTTCATTCTGATATCGATGTGGTGATACGGCAGTACACACGTCCCGATTTGGTTCTAGCCCTAGTGCCCCTCTCAAACATATTCTTCTTGAGCTTAGTAATTCTAGCAAAGGCAAGAGGACCAGCGATTGGTATCGATTTGGGAACAACTTACCCTTGTTTTGGTGTGTTTAGCAGCATTGAGATCTTCCCCAGCGATCAAGGAAGCAAAGACAACCCTTCTTAGGTTGGATTCACTGATACCAAGAGGTTGATTGGTGATGCTGCTAAGAATCAGGTTGCAGCACTGTCTTTGATGCTATAAGGCTGATTGGGAGTAGATATAGTGATGCTTCTATCCACAGCGACATTAAGCTATGACTACTATTTTTCTCATGACCTCTCATGGGGAGGAGGGCCACACAGCCAATTCCACCAAGAGCTCAGTAGTATGACTACCAACTTGAAGGTTGATTCTCGTATCCTCTCACTAAAGCCCAGAAAGAGGGTTCGTTCCACCAAAGTACAGCAACGACAACCTTCTCTTTGGAGGTGTTCGATAATGAGGTGGTATCCTTCCTCTCTTGGAACTATAGTTCGATTCTTGTGTTGTAACCAAAGTGAACCCTGAACGTCGGAAAGTTTCGTACTTCTGCCGATTCTAGCTTGAGAAAGCAACATTGAAAATTCGAGTTCAAGTGACAGAGGTGTTGAGGCGCTACCATCTGACTCCACTAACGGGGTTTTCCTCTTCATCGCTCGATCTCCATCTCTTGACGATATGAAAAACCGCTCGATAGTGTTGTTAAGCATAAGGAATCCAATAATAGAACTCTGTTTAGTCGAGTGATGCTTTGATCTTGTCTTCCATCAATCAACGCGTGGAGGATCATTGGATGTTGTTGTTAGCGTCGATATTTGTTGTTTCTGATCACGATTTAATGTTGACGGCTGATACTTCTACTTCCGTTGGTTCAAAAGATTGTGACTGAATATGAATCTGTCAATACGGGTTTTCTCGCGATTATGAGTGATTTTGGGTACATAATGGCTCCGTTCTTTAGGCATAAGTAATTGGGATTTTACCAATTTGATCATGAAATTCACAAATGGGGTAGCAAGTATACTTTGGTCGGGGACATGGCGGCATCTCCCTATTACTCTGAGTGTTAATCTAATACCACCACAGTTAGCAGGTGTCTTCCCCATTACATTCCTATGTGGGTACAATTCTTTTGGGTTTAGCTCAGCCACCATTGGCACCTCGTCTCTTTGATTATTGCAGACCAAACATGGCGCTTAAACGAGGGAGTCGAACTTGCCACTGCGTTTATCATATACAGCTTGATCTTCTTCTTTTGAATGTTTCACTTAACTCAAACTGGAGTCCTTTCTTGAAGAATTAACTTCTCAACTTGGTTTGTGAAGTTTCGCAGTTTGAGATCATCAACTTCTACATTCTCGGCTTATTAAGGCTAAATATTTATGTGGATATCACACTACATACAAGCATATGTTTTTCTGCTGGTGTGGTTAAGGTGGTAAAATTTTCACTTGCAATATATATGATTCATCCCGAGGTCCTGGAGGCTATTATAGCTTATTATCAATCGACCATAAATCATACTTGGGGGCAAGCTCGACCTCAGCTTCAAAGCCGTCTTAGCTCAGACTCATTATCAATCTCATATCCAATACTATTTAAGGCCGGGGTATTTAAGCTTATACTAGGGGGAGCTCGACCTTAGTTCCAGGCACAATGCTCGACCTCATTATTAATCTAATCGACTTAAGTCATACTTGGGAGCGAGCTCGACCAACACATTACAGGTCGATAATTGGTTCGTCCAATTCGACCAAACAAATTACATAATCTAATATATTAAAGGTCGGTTATTGGCTCACCCAATTCAGCCAAATAGAGTACATATTACTGGTTGGTTATTGGTTCGTCCAAATCGACCAAACAGGTTGGTTATTGGTTCGTCCAATTTGACCAAACAGATTACATATTATAGGTTGCATATCATAGTACTTTTCTACTATTTCATACAAGTACTTATATATACAGAATTGTTGCTTCAACTAATTTGATCTTCTAAATACATTACAGTTCACTTAATTGTTCATCCCAATTCGACCAACCCATCTAATACATTATAGGTCGCTTATTGGTTCATCCCAATTCGACCAACCCATATAATACATTATGGGTCACTTATTGACTCATCCTAATTTGACCAACCCATCTAATGCATTACAGGTCATTTATTGGTTCATCCTAAATCGACCAACCCATCTAATACATTGCAGGTCGGTTATTGGTTCGTCCAATTTGACCATATAGATTACATATTACAGGTCAGTTATTGGTTTGTCCAATTCAACCAAACAAATTACACATTACAGGTCCACAATTGGTTTATACAATGCGACCAATACATCTACTAGATTACAACACATTTCATGACGACAATAGATTCATTCAAATTGGCCAACAAATTACAAGTCAATCGATTTAAATTATACTCATGGGGACCACAAAGCCTCAAATTCCCGAAAGCAAGCATCGATAACATCAGTAATAAACTACATCAGAATAAATGCAATAACGTCAGGTAATAGATATAGAATGAATTTCACAGCCAACACCACTTGCCCATGGTACTTTTCATGCTCTTAGCTGAGAGCTATCTAATATAAGGAGCTTATTCCGCATCTCGAACTCAAGCTCCATCTTCGACCATCATACAACCACTCGACCTCATCAACATACACGTGGCACATTTATGGCACATTATGGAGCAGTTACAAAGAGAAGAAGTTATTCAAGCCGTTACACAATCATTACGAAGACTCATCAAAACCATATATTGTAATGTTCATCATTGAAGTAAATAATGGTCATTAAACGTCATATTATAAGACCTATAAATAGGATCATAGAGCTACAGAGAAAGGATTGACTTTTCCTATCAAGAAAGTCTATTAAAAACTAGTCAGAGCATTCTTTATAATAGCTAGTAATCATCAAATAAGATCTTTCTCATTTTCTAAATCCTCAAGAGAGGTCGTGGTTTTTAACCTATTCAAAGGTTTTCCACGCTAAACTTTGTGCTAGCAAGTACTTGTTCACTATTGTTCTGATTATCTTTGGTGTAAAGACTAAGTTCAATATACGAAATTAGGCTATTACAGGAACCACCTATCAATGAGGCATTATCACCTACGCAACCATTTGATGCATTACAAGACAAGCCCGGAGTGTACGTATGATAATAATAAGATATCGATCTATTAAAAGTCTGTAATAGCACAATGTAGAATTGTTCAATAGAGATTTATCGACAAGGTATTCATATTCGCTATTGTGCTCGCCATCAAGGATGAGAATTCAAAATCTCTTATTGTAAATGACTGTGTATTATTGTATATTAGCCAAAGTAGGCATCAGGAATCCAAGTGGATCTCAGTTTGCTAACATAATATGAAGTGATGCCATAGAGCCTGTCAGTTATAAATAGAAATAGTATGGAATCATGATTAACTCAGAGAGATAATTAAGTCAAGGCATGACTAGTTGCCCATGAATTTTCTAAGAGACCTTACATCGATTGCAATGAGACCTATCGTCGGGTTATGGACACTATAATGTTTTGGTACTGATCAGTCTGTCAAGTTGTCAAGGAAAACCTAGACATACGTCTTATGTAATTACCGCGTATCTTTATGGGAAACCAGATATGGATATTTACATGAAGCCACCTGGGGAAGTGTAAGCTTCTGAAAGTAATTAAGCCCGATACACGGGTGTGTACGTAATAAAATTGGAAAAGTTATTATTGATTTGAAGTAATCAGGGTCCATGTGACATAGTAAGTTGACTGAGTATTTGAAGGTCGTGGACTTTATAAATAGTCTTATCTGTCCATGAGTTCTCATTAAGAATATAGATATTTTCTTAAGTCATCATAATATTATACCAAATGATTTATATATTATAAGAACTCCGTGGGAGATCGCGAGAGCCGCCGAATAATTTAGGAAAGAATTTAAAATTAAAGACCTTGGGAAATGAAGTATTGTCTCGATTTGGAGATCGAACATCATGGTAGTGGCATACTCGTACAGCAAGTAATATAGTTTTCTAACACTTCAGGGGGAAAAATCTTAGGGCCGTGATGTCATAGCTAGGAGGTGCTTTGTTATAGTTTGCTGGGTATACTAGAACCGAGGACTCAGTCACAGTAAAAATTTGGCCTGCAATAGTTTTGTTCCTACCCAAAGGCATTGGAATGAGATCAGGCACATTCTAAGCTATCTGATCGGTACGAAAGATTGGGGATCTGTTCGACCCAAAAATGGTAAACATAAAATTATAGAGTACGCCGATATAAAATACTTGTCAGACCCACATTGAGGCCATTATTAGATAGACTATATGTTTATGTGTAAGGATATAACAAACTCTTGGAGATCGATGAAGTAGACGGCGTTAGTTACATCTTAGAACCACATGGAAATTCTTATACTTTATGAAGCTGGCAAAGAATTGATCGTTGCGCTCCAAAGTACATCACATCAACTGAGTTGTGGCATGTTCTATCCAAGATAAAGCATCGACTATGTATGAAGACAACTCGGTTTGCATCATTGAGGTCAATGGAAAATTTATCAGTGACGACAGAATAAAACACATTTTACAAAAGTCATTCCATACTTATGAATTACAAAACTCGAATGAGATTGACGATATTCAACTTTGCAAACCTATTCACGAAGACTCTTGCAGTACTTACGTTCATGCAGGTAGTACACGGAATCGGCATGCGAAAGTATTTATTCACCATTATCTCGGGAAGATAGATCTTAGGGAGATCGATGTCAGGGGGTGTAGTCCTGCCCTGACGTGGATACATGTGTATTGTACTCCTTTTCCTGATAGTACAGTTTTTATCCTAGGAATTTTTACTGACTAGAGGTTTTGATGAGGCAACGTATACGCGTCCACAAACCATACAAGGTATAAGATTGTTGTACTCTTTCCTTGCAATTTTTCTTGCCCAAAGCTATTTTACTAGGCAGAGGTTTTGACAAGGCAAGTCGTCCTGGTATGGAATACCCCAAGGGAGAGTGTTAGGAGCTTGGTCTGGCCTTTGGTAGGAGCCCAACTAGGTTGCGGTATCCCACTGGACTCCTAACAAGCCCATATATCATTTGGGTTTATGGGGAGAGTTTGAGAAAGAGTATATAACCCTATTAAGGTTTGTATTTGTAACCACAGAGAAACACAAACAACTATCAATAATATCTCTCTACTCATCTCTCATATTATGTGTGTTATCATTGTTCAGTAGAATAGAATATTATTCAACAGTCTACTATTTTAATCCAAAACATTGTCCCTGCAGTACGTATAACAAAATATCATTATACTCCCTACTATGTTCAAAAAATTAACTTTCTTTAAGCTGTAAATTCTGGATCAAAGCATACCATTTCCTGAAAGATTTCTGCTTAAGGATTTTTCCTTCAGAAGTCTTCCTCCCTATTCTGAAATGGTATTGACTAGTTTATACCTTCAAGATTTTGTGGCTCAATATCCTATGCAAATATCATATAGGTTTCACTCATTTTAAAGTTAAAGGCAAAAATATAACTATTTAGTGAATTACTGATCGCTGAACTGGAGAAAAATAGGGTAATTCCCATTTAACTATTTCTTAGATGAAACTAGCTGCCAGTTAATACTTAATACCCCTATTTTTAAGTTTTAAATTAATAACTTTGGCATCTCTTCTTACGCGCTTTTTTTGTTTTGTTTTTGTTTTTTTTTTGGAATAGGTACATCACATTTGTAGGGACCTATCCCTCGACCTAACCCAATTTGAACTACCTTCATATTAGGCTAATGTATTTTACACATAACATGAACAATCAGCATGACACCTACACCACGAATTGATGAAGAACGTGTATCGAGCACATAAAAAATGTATGATTAAGTCAAAGACACCTATCTCTCATGAACTCAACAGTTACTCAATCAACCACCACTTCCTCATTATTCGGAAAACGTGCTTCAGTACGATAATGAACTGCGGGCAAGGCCTATATAAGGAAAAAGTTCCAAAAGAGACAAGAACCAGAAAAATATACGTGAAATCACCAAGAAAATCATATTTTCCAGATTCTCAAGCACCAAATTTCTTATTTACAAGGTCAAGTATTTTTAGTTCGAGACGTCACTTGTAATAAGATATCAGCCTCAAGCAATAAAAGTTACTGTTACTAAAACCCTCAACTAGAGGTCATAGTTTTTTCCCTATTCAAAGGTTTTCTACGCTAAATTACCTGTATCATTTCTTGCTTTATATTAGTTTTTGTCCCAATAATATTGGTGTAAGAGCTAATTCTGAGCCATCTCGAGTTTAGAATTAAGCCATTACATTTGGCACCGTCTGTGGGAAAGAAGACATTTTCACGATATCCTAAGGCATACGATCATTCTACTATCAATCTCTAATCATGGACACTTCCAGATGACCAGCAACCGAAAACGAGCTTGATCTTTCAGTTGAGCTGGAACAGCTTACAGAACTACGAACGAATCTCCACGTTGAAACAGAAAAATGTAATAAGCTCGAACGTCAGTTAACTCTTGACATAGAGCTTCGTGCGAAGGAACTCGAAGTCAAGCGACAAACTCATTTGACAGCGCTCAAATGACTTGAAGATCAAATGATAACCATGCAGACTGCATTACTGGCTCTGCTGGATACTCAATGGGCTCCTCAAACTAGATATTGTGATCACATGTTAAAGACCTCCCGAGTTTCTATACGAAAAAGATTGGGACCACGAGGAGTAACCAACAAGGCTATTTCTCAGAATGTTCAGCACGAGCCTTAACCATCGATTCATTTAGGCGCTAAAGTTCAATCTGATATCAGCAGAGGTTTCCAACCTTCCAAACGTCAAGAGGAAGAAAAGCAACCTCAACCTCGAATTCCAGTACGTGACCATTTGAGTGAATGTACCGGTACTCATAATCCTCAGCCACCTCGTCAAGCCACTCAACTGACACGTCAATATGTTCACACAAGAGCATATGGATCAGCGTATCAAGGAGTTGATTGAGGCACAAGATCTAGGCACTACAGACGACCTTACCAAGTTACAAGGAAATTTGATTGCCAAAGAACTATTTGATATGAAATTATTGAGAGGTTTCCATACTCCAAAAATTTGTAAATACAAGAGAATCGGTCCAAAGGAGCAGATTCAACAATATCGTGATTCATTGGGATTGTACTCCAATCTCAACCACGTTCGCAACAAGTCTACAAGAAGAACCGATCCGGTGGTTCCACTCTTTACCTGAAGATTATATACTCACATTCGATCAACTACAGAAACAATTCATCAAGACGTATGCTCACAATAGAGACAAGGATGAAAATTTATATTCTCTTATTAGTCATAAACAATCACACAGAGAAAAGCTCGAGGCATTTACAAAAATATTTTGGGGCCTGCAATCTCGATTAGAAAATAACTGTTACTACTTTCACCAACGTGCTCCAGCTTGACTGCAAGACCAAAGAGTACCTCTTCCTCAATAAACCTACGACTTTGGAAGATATGATCACCAAGGTCAATGGATATGTCGACCTGGAAAGGATGATGTCCAAAAGGCATAAATCTACTAAATCCGTCCTAACCACAAAAAGTCTAACTACAGATCGAAACGCTGAACCAAAGGAGGATCAGGGTGATCAAAAGCGCTCAAAGGGTAATACTGGTAACCCACGGAAAGGCGGTACATTACCCAAACTGGCCCTCTCTAAGATAAATGTATGATTTTTTGCAAATTTTATAATTCTATCAAAGAACAAGCTATACCGTCCCTCTTAACCATTGGAACCAATCGAAAACTGCCCGTACTATATGCATCACAAGGTAAATAACCATTCTACTGACAGCTGCTATGCTTTTCAGAGGTTGCTCGAATTCATTTTCAAGGAAAGACGGATGTACAAATACATTATTGACCTAGAATCTTACAAGATGGCTGTTATAAGAAGTTGCTCGAAGTAGTCCAGGTCGAAGATCAAGCTAAGGAGAAACATCTTTACCATATGTACGACAACAACACGATCGAAATTATTAGATCAACAACTCTTGCAGATTCAAGCGCAGGAGACTATCAGAATGTTGCGATCTCACACCTCAGGATAAAGAAGCCAAACTTCTACCTGAGTTAAGCAATCGCCAGCTTGGGATCTCATTCGAAGATTACGACATTAGTCTTGTCAAATTTCTACATCATGATGCATTAGTCATAATGCTCAAGATAAAGAAGATTGTTATGCATACAATGATGATCGATACTGGTAGCAGTATTGAGATTCTCTTTCAGAGCATAATCGACCAGATGAGATTGGCCGATCAAGTTATTCCAAGCAACACCAATATCAGTGAATTCAATGGTTCTAAAGAAGAGCGAGTGGGCAAGATCATCTTAACAATTATCGTTGGACCAGCCACAATTGATGTCATCTTCCATGTCATTAATGCCAAATCTCGTTATCTCGAGATTATGGGCCGCTGCTGGATTCACAACATGGAAGCAATCGGTATCTATGAAATCAAAGGTAGTCAAAAGATTTCTTGAGCTTGTAAGAATACCATCTCTACTATTTTAGATTCCTCAGACAAATTTACTGTAGAACAATTAAAGAAAGCTAATTACCTTGATGATCAGCCTTCCACAGAAGTGCCTACAAAATACATCAGCATTGATGGACCTAGTGGTCCAGTACGATAAGGATGCTCTCATTCAATTCTTACGACTGAATTGAGATGTCTTTGCATGGACTTTCAAAGAGGTGTCTGGGGTCAATCCGACCAATGCATGTCACAAATTGGCCATCAACATTAACGTTGTGGTGGTCAAATAGAAACAGCGACAACTATCAGCTCGTCTTCAAGATAAAGTTAACATGGAAATTGAGAAATTAATCAAAGTGGGATTCATTCGAGAAGACAAGTATTCAAATTGGATATCCAACATCGTCCCTATCCCAAAGAAGAATGGAAAGGCCCGAGTTTGTGTAGATTTCACAGATCTAAACAAACACACTCCAAAGGACAGTTTCCCTCTTCCCAACATCCATCAAATTCTTGATTCCATAGAAGGTCACGAACTCCTATCGATGATGGATGCTTCTTTTGGATATAATCAGATTCCTCTCTTGGAAGAAGATCAAGAAAATACTACTTTCATCACTGAAAGAAAACTTTACTACTACAAAGTCATGCCCTTTGGACTCAAAAATACAGGCATGACTTATCAATGGTTGATGACTACTATGTTTAAAGCACATCTTGGGAAAATTGTGGAAGTCTACATTAATGATCTCTTGTGTAAGAGCATACAGTCAATCAACCATATTATAGATCTCAACACAATCTTCAACACTTTTCAATCTTATAGAATGCGACTCAATCCAGAGTACATTCCGGCCGATTCCTCAGTCATCTCATCAGTAAAAAGGGGATTGAGGCCGATCCATATCAAATTCGAGCTCTCCTTAACATGCCATCTCTAAAGATGACGAAAGACATACAAAAACTTGCCGACAAGATTGCCACTATTAACCGATTCATTTCTAAATCTTTAGATCGCAATCGTTGGCAGTTCTTACTACTCCGCGGTTGTACCAAACGAGGAAAATTTGAGCCCAATACAGAGATCCAATAGACATCAGAATGCAAGGTAACTTTTCAAGATCTCTAAACCTATTTAGGGGAGTGCCCCATCATGAGTACCCCAATAGATAATGAGGAATTAATCATCTACCTGGAAGTTATAGATACTTATAAAGCTCGGTTCTTATTTGACTTGAAGGAAAGATCAAGAAACTAGCCTACTTCATCAGTAAAACCTTCACTCCAGTGAAAATGAGGTATTCTAAAATCGATAGACTCCTTCTAACTCTTGTTTACACTTCACAGAAACTTAAGCACTACTTCCAAGCTCATTCAGTCAAAGCCAAAACGAATTACCCACTTCGAGATGTTATTTCCAAGAAAGAGAAATCCATGAGAGTATAACAATGGTTATTTAGTTTAGGAGAACATGATATCAAGATCGAACAACGACATTTAGAAAAGGGTCAGGCCGTTGCCGATATTCTCGCGGATTTTCCAGTGGAAGATCCCGAGTAGGTGGAGCACAATCCTGACCTTGCAAAAGAAATTACAAAAAATCTACCCACCAAAGCGTTTGACGAGCGAGCTGAATAGGTTTCATGGAAAGGGTGTAGAATTCTTACATATGGTTTAGCAAGACCCGCAGGGTCAGGAATTGGAATTGTATTGATTACCCCTTTCGACGACAGACTCAAGAATTTAATCCTCTTGGATTTTAGAGCCTCTGACAATGTCATCGAATACGAAGCTCTCATTTATGGACACGACCTCGTACATGAGTTCGGTGCCCCAGGGCTTTCAGTTTACACAAATTCTCTACTCATCGTCCACCATTACTCTGAGAAATACAAGAAGAATGGCAAGAATATGTAGCCCTCATTGTAGATAAGATGAGCCAGTTTGTGAAAGTAACTCTTGATTATCTTCATCGAGGTAAAAACAGATATGCCAATTCCTTGGCTTATCTAGCCGGGGTCTTGGGTACAGAAGTTAGATATCTCCAGATCAAAGTGATATGAAACCCTAACATTGATTGTCATTCTGTATACACGATCAACACTGGGGGCGATAAAGAGGAGAACGACGATTGGGGAAAGCCCTTCCTTACCTACCTTGGCACCGATAATGAAAGCAAAGGGCCCCTTCCAACAAATCTAAAAGAGCGTCAGCAGTTTATCGAAAACTCATAGCGCTACACAAATCAAAATGGCTTTTTATATCGCCGTTCAGTCACAGGACCTTACCTTAACTGCCTCTAAAAAAAATAGATAAAATGCTCAGAGATTTACACGAAGGAACTTGTGGCTTCCATGTCGCAGGTCGATCACTCGTTAACAGAGAAATTACACAAGGAGTATTGTAGACAGGCATGCGTAAACAAGCAGAAGAGTACTCATGCAAATTCAATTCATGTCAACGACATGGATACATGATCTACGCCCTACGCTCAAGCAACATGCAAGCAAGGTGTTTTGGCCATTCAAGCGGTGGACGCTCGATCTCGTCAAAAAATTTCCTAATACTCCTGTTAACTGACGATACCTACTCGTAGCTACAGATAATTTTACAAAATGGGTAAAAGTAGTTCTTCTCTGATAAACTAGGGAAGAAGATGTCATCTTTTTTATCTGGGAACACATAATCACTCAGTTTGGATGCCCCCACCTAATTCGAATCAATAATGGGCCATAATTTGTTTGAGAAAAAGTTGTAGCTTTCCTCAAAAAACACAGCATCATTCACTCACCATCAAATTCCTACTGCCCTCAAGGCAATGACCAAGTTGAAATCACCAAGAAAACCATCGTGGATCGACTCAAGAAAAGGCTTCACTCACAGAATAAAGGGAAGTGGATACGATAGCTTCCTCATGTCTTATGGGCATATTGTACCACTCCACATCAATCAACCGGCCGTACCCCATTCCTCCTCGCATATAACACAAAAGCTGCCATTCCAGCAGAATGCCACAATCCAGTCAAAGATCACGAGCTTACCGATGGAGAAAATGAGCTTGAATTGGCTTGCAACATAAATTGGATTGATGAAATTAGGGAAAATGCTATCGCCAACCTAGGTTACTATCAGCATATGCTGGCCAGTTCATACAATAGAAGAGTCCGCAACCGTACTTTCCAAATCGACGATCTCGTCCTTAGAAAAATCCCTCAAACAGAAAAGAAGCACATACCGGGAAACTAGCAGAAAATTGGGAGGGTTCATTCCTAATCGTTGCACTACAAGAAAAGACACATACGATAGCATTTTTTGTCTGGTCTATTCTCCATTGTTATTTTTTTTACAGTAATGTTTTTTGAATTCCATTAACTAATAGCATTTGAGCAATGCTATCAATTTATTTTTAATGGCGTTTAGAGAATGTTATAGATGATTTTCTATAGCAAGACTATAATGTTATCTATTATCTTTTCCATTGCATTTGTCTAATAATATTTATTATCTTTTCCATAGCGTTTGTCTAATGTTATCTATTGTCTTTTCCATAGCGTTTATCTAATGTTATCTATTGTCTTTTTCATAGCGTTGTCTAATGTTATCTATTATCTTTTCCATAGCATTTTTCTAATAATATTTATTATCTGTACCATAGTATTTTTCTAATGTTATCTATTATATGTACCATAGCATCTTCAAGTGCTATATTTACTCAACAAATTAGTAGTAGAAAACAATTATAATTTTAATAAACGTTATCATTAACACTTTCTAAATTGCAAAAATGAAATTAACATTTCATCAAATAAATAAAATTCACAGCTTTATTGTAAAAGGGACTCTGATACAATAAAAATTGATCTTATAATCATCATATTCAGGTCTTTACCAAAAAAAAAGAAAGATTAAAGCAAATATCTTTTTTTCTATGTACAATAGCCAAAACACTGTAGGAAGTCATTTTCAAAATCGACTCCATCATAAAATGCATAAAAGATACAAAAAAGAGTGTAAACAAATTAAATTATAAATACTAAAACAATCATACCATATCTAATCTGAATATGAACACCAATCATGAATATTACTTTAAATTTTCCTATATAAAGATCAGCTATAGGTCTACTAATATATAAGAATTGGATTATATAAGGATGTAGTGATGGAGAATAAATAGTTAAGTTATAAGGGATTATTATACCTGAATCAATCATCCTTCATAACCACGTATTTCTTGGGCCATGCATTAAAACTCTTTAAAGCACCACCAATTGTATTTGCATCATCAGTCGCCCTCCTTAACGGGAATAAAGGATTTACGGTATACGTAACAACAACTTTCCATACATTAGGCCCAAGAATTTGATTATGCAACATGCATTTAGGATCTTCTATCACCCACTATCCATGAGCAACAACAACCTTAGATCCCTTCCAACTTACCAATTTGTAATTGGTGTCTTTATCCTTTCTTTTATATTGTGCTTGAAAAGAAAAATCAAGATTATATTTGCAATTCCATATATATTACATGGTTATATAAACTTGAAAGTGCTAAGATTTCAACTATATTATATACAGTGGTCTCTCTATAAAGAAATCAGGGCTAGATATTTCATGGAGAAGCTTGGTATAGATTATATTAAAAGATGTGTTACAGAGGCAAGGCTAGTTCTAGTCCTCCTCTTTAATATTATTTTTAGTTATATATCTAATAAAAAAAATAAGCCCAAAAAGAAAAGGATTTACTTGGGGGGTAGACGTTTGTGTCTGCAATACTTCATCATCCGCTACACTTCGTACCTCCGATACACTTTGTGCCTGTAAAATGACAAATGAAAGAATTGACAAATATGTGAAAAAAACTAATAATAGTATTCATAAGAGATCACTTTGTTCTCACATTATAATTTCCTTGGGAGAGTGAATGAGGTGTATGTGAAGCTTGCAAATCTCTCGTACTTTGACCCTGAAGTTTACATAAAAGACGTGAAAATATCGAGAATAAACAATATTGTGTCAATTACTATTCATCCATCTATTTGAAAGATAAGCACTGCTTTTGTATAATCAACAGATGGATTCATCTGTTGATTATACAGATGCTATTCATAATCAAATTCTTGCAGGATCATACAGATGGATTCATCAGTATAATCAAAGACATATACCCTAGTATATTATGCAGCTATTACGGGAGACTAATTATGTATTTCAAACAGATGGATTCATAATTAATGTTTCTAAGAGTAGTTATAGAAGCATGCAGTTATACAAGGCATCGCTTCTCTTTCAAACAGATGGATGTTTTTATAACTTTGTATACATTAGTCTCCCATAACAGCAAATTTTGAATAGTAGCAGAAAGTCTAAATGAACATCAAAACGGACTAATATTTATGTAGATACTTTGATATAGTTTAGATCAGATTATCAAGTCTTATAAAAACTCTTATAAAAAACTAGCTGTCACAACTAGTTTTACTGATTTCCCCATATCGTATTAGAAATTCATCAACCATGTAAGATTAGTATGCCAAATCATAATTTGGTTCAACCCATTTGACCATATTTGCCACCCTAAAACTCTGACATATCGGTCGCTTTACAAAGAGACTTACTTTAGTTTCATGTTAGGGGGTGTCAAGTGTATATCTCACTTATGTATCAGGTTCTAGTTAGAACTAAGTAACTCAGTGATGACAATATAACAAACAAAAATTGCCCTCAGATTATTTAATCACTTAATTTGAGATTCAAACCAGCTACGGATTTCCTTGACTATAAACTCGTCAAGTGTATGTCATGATATACAAATGTAAGGTTTAACTCTTCCTGAATGTGAGGGATCAATTCATTTATCTCTGATAGAAGAGTTTTCCTTTCTTTGTGAGCTTCTTTCCAATGAGTTGCACGCCTATCATCCTCATGTATGCATTTTGATCAATGAATCCCTTTTCGTGGAATAGCTGAAATAACCCTTGAGAGATGGATTGACTTAAATTTGGAACTTTGAATATCAAATTTGGGGTCAAGGGAAACTCTGAACACTTAATCTCTGCAACATGGATGCCTTTCTGCCTCAGAGCTTTTATGCTTTTACTTATCAAATGCATCCTGGTACGATCTTTAGGCATGTGTAAAAAAGGGTTGGCGAATAAGAATCTGGAACATTCATTTTTCTAAACACCCCTTCAACTATCATAAGTGTAACACCATTAAATATCATATCAGTAGCGAGCTTAGAAACAAAGTATCCCCCTGAGGAGGCCTCTAAATCCATAAGAGGAAGTTTTTCAAGCTTGTTTTACTCCACCCACCATTTGATGATATCTTTAACTAGTAGTCTTTCTTCTCTCAAAGACCAACATCTCCCAGTACTTGATATATTAAGGACCGCAAACTTTCGGGCAAGAGCATATAGAGCAATGAGTCTTTCTTCAGGAAGGTCTACACAATTTGGGCAACTCGATGATTTGTCTCAAGAGTTTATTGCTCTACCATTACACCTATGAGCAAGAAAGATAATTGTTTAGGAGAGACGGGTATTTGCCAAATCACATCAGTACCATTCTTGAACTCTGTTGTAGGGAAGAGTTCAACTGAAGATGGAAAGCTATTCCATTTTAGCTCTGGGACACTATATATATTGTTTGTATGTTCTCGCTTATTACTAAATAACAAAATTAAAGCCATTAGGATCATAATCATCAATTTAATCACAGACAACATTTGATAGTTTTTTAGTCCATGCCATTATTTTGAATGTCTAACTCCATGCCTTAGCATTACTCCCAGGTCAATTGTTGATTGAAACCCCTCCCGCTTTCCCACTTATTCACTATCAATACGTCAAAATAGTTTTCATATCACCTATAACTGATTATAGATTACTGATTACCCAATTCAAGCATATTCTTCTTCACCTTTTTAAAGATGAAATATTTTTTGCTTTAGCTTAGAAATCTAACGGTCAACACCAGAGTATGACTTCATCCGTTACTTGGCGATAATAATTGTTGTTCACCTTACTGGTCCCGCAACATCTCAAACAGTTGGGCAATCAAGCTCAGGCTTCCCCTCTCACATTTTTATACCTTAGTTGAATAAAAACCTAACTAATAAAAAAATAATTAAAAGTGTTTACTCAATTATTATGGTATATGCATGAAAGACTTACCTGGTTACGAAACAATTTTAAAATCAAATTAGACATTTTTTCCATCTTCCCCATCATTGTACCTAGTTGTTCCTCAAGCTCGGTTGCCCTTCCAGTGGTTTGCAATATTATTCCCATTCTAGTGGGGTAACTCCAAATCCAAGTGCTCTTACTCGACCTTGTCATTCAGGTCCAAGTACTTGGGAAAGTATGTCATCTATCAGAGGTGGAGGTGTAAAGTTCAATGGTAATAACTTTTATAGCTCTTCAATCTTAACCTGGATTAATTTATCAGATTACTAGAAATAAGTACAATTAGCAATAAATTAATAATTGAGTAAATAAATTAGGTTTAAGAATACCAAATTATTTGCAACTTCTTCATTTGATGGTTCACCATTTGTCTTGGTATGAGCTTTTACCTAAACATCAACTCTAACTACTGAATAAGGTTTTGCACTCTTCTTTTTCTGTAAGGAAAAAAAGAAAAAAATGTGCAACACATTAAGATTGGGTTATTTAGATTGAATATCCGCAATAATTATCATCGAAGCATAAACTTCATATAATTTTGAGATTGCGTCTCTTAAAACATTGATTACCATATCACTTTCTAGACGAGCATAACCCCGTCGACTTCCTGTATAAAGGAAGACTTGCTTTGACCTCATATTCTTGAATTTCTTGCTTTTTGCCTGCCAAGTAGTGATCCATGATATACCTAATTCATCATTCTAACTTTCTTATAGGCAAACTCAAATACTTACTTTGAATACTGGAGATGACTTTCCTTTAACAAAAAATTTCCATTCCTTGAGATTAATTTCCTTTGGCCTTTTTATCATTATTATTGCGTCTGACTTACAACTATCAATTATTCTCCTTAGCCTTGTTTTGCGACTCCTCCATAATCTTCCAACCGTTGACATACAGTAACTTCTGTTTTCCTCATCTAGAGTGAACTTTTGTGGCAAAATAATAGATGAAATATATATTTATTACCTTTAGTTGAAAACTAAAACTATACAATTCATGCTTTTATAATACCTTGATCGCTTCCCATATAAGATATTTTCTTTCTAGTGGGACATGTCTCCAATCTTCATATATAACAGGTACCATATCTTGTCCTACTATTCCTAAATATGACAACAACTTCTCTAAACCTAGTTTAATAGGTTGGCCCCTTTTGTTAAAGTTAACACCTATTTTTGTGCCATCTTATCCTAGTGTCATACATTTTGTAGAGCCTCGCATCTTTTTGGATTTCTTGTTTGGCTCTGGAGAGAGGTTTGGCATCTCTTGAGATGATTCTTGAAAAGTTCTTGGGAGGGTTCTGGCTTATTGGGATCGAGGTTGCTCGAACCTCCTATACGAATTCCCCCATTAGAAGTATTACTAATGGCAGCTGCAATGGCCTGTCTGTCTCTCTTTTGCCTCTTTTTGGCAGCTTTTGAACTCTACTCACATGTAGCCAAATATATCAAATAAACATTAAATATGTGCGAATATATAATTTACCTGATCTATTGTATGATTCCCTTCCTCAGCTATAATTAAGTAACATTGATGATTACCTCTGCTTGATTTGTCATGTCGCAAAGCAAAGATATAACACTGCAAAATAGGCATACTTATTAAACATATAATTAGAGGTTTTATGTAAAACAATTTCTATCTAACCACCAGAGATATAAAAGCGTAAGTACACAATATCAAATAAACACATGATTAGATCCAATAATATTTAAGAAAATGAGCAAAATAAAATAATTAATAAACCAAATAAAACAAACTCATTAATTTATTAATAATATATATACTACACATACATGTCCTCACAATCATTTCTTAGCTGGCATCATGATCATCACTACTCATATCAAGTCTATACATATCTAGCGACCCCAAAGATGAATTTTTAGCCTCATCAAACATCTCCAACTCATGAAAACCTCTTGGCGGTGCCTTAAGAAGGACAAACCAATTAGATGAATTAGTTTCCCAGGAATAAAATACTTGCTTTGCTTGTGGTGCTAGAATAAAAGGGTCTCTTTCGTTTCGCTTTTGTCCTTTCGGCAAATTAACCAATGTAAATCCATCTTCAACTTTAATGCCATTATTTATGCTTACCCAATCACATTGGAATAGAGCAATCTGAAAGGTGGTGTAGTCAAGTAACAATATATCCTTTAACACCCTAAAGTAAGAAACTATATCAAGCTTTTGGTTTTTTTCACTTGTACTAGATATGCACATAGTTTCTGCTTCAATAGAAACACCACTATTTTGTGTAGACTTTTCAGTATCTTTTGTGTGAAATCGTTGCCCATTGATAATATATGAGGATTATGACATTATATCTGCTTTAGGGCCATAGGCAAGCCATTTTAATGTTTGTGAAACATTATTTTTCATCTTGATCTCAACCTATTTTAAATTAGAGTATTATTAGCATTATATATACTAATAGGCTTATGAAAAAATAAAAGTAAAATAAAAAAGAAAAACAGATAACATACGACATTTTGCTTAAACCATGAAGCAAAAGTATCAGCATGCCTCTTCAATAGTGCGCTTTCATTTTTTGAGAGACGGTTATTCAAATACCTTAACTCATCTAAGTGCATTCTAATTAAGATGGGATGCAGTTCATTATTAATTAATGTGTGAACTCTAGAAGTAAGTTTTAGAAACATAATTATGAGCGTACTTACTTTAAATACGGCTCTACTTCCACTGTATTGAACAAAACATAACGATGAGCACTATCTAAAAACTTATCAGAAATTAATTTTGATTTCCCCCTAGAAATTGGACAACCTTCTACATCATTATCAATATCATGGTTCCGGCCTTTTTTTCTACCAAGCTCAGCCGCCTCACTCATATATCCACTACAAAACTTTGTGCATTCATCTATTGTATAATTAGCCATACGTGCACGATTCCTAACATACGCTTTAAGTGTCTTCATGTATCTATACAAAAAATATCGATCATACCTAAATAGTATTAGGATTAAAATTTTCATTTATAATTAATCTTTCAGGAATTCTTAAATACTCTAGCTATGCATATGGTAATGGATACCTTTTAATGGGGTACATCATTCGATAGTGAACTGGTCCGTAAAGTCAGGCTTCCCTGGCTAGGTGGATACACAAGTGTACCATGATATCAAAGAATTTATGAAGGAGGGAAAAACCTCTCCAACGTGCACAAAGTCTCAGAAACTTCTTTCTCAAGGGCCTCAGGCTTTTCCAAATTAATTACTCTTTGACAAAGAGTATTAAAGAAGGCACATAGCCAAAAGATTGCATTTCGCGGTCCATTCGGAAGAAGATCCCTCAGTGCCACACATAATAATTGTTGCATTAACACGTGATAATCATGAGATTTAAGGCCTAAAATCTTGCACTCTTCCATCAATATGCAATTCCTAATGTTTGAGCTATAACCATCAGGCAGTTTCATCATTAGTAGCCGCTTGCAAAATATATGTTTTTCCGCTTTTGATAGTGTGTGAGGTACAGCTGGAAGATAAGTTTTTTTCTCCCCTTCTTTTGGATGTAACTCATGCCTGATCTCCAAATTTTTCATATATTTAGGAGAATTGAGTCCGTCTTTAGATTTTCCTTTCAATTTAATAGAGTACCGATAATGCTATCACACACGTTCTTTTCTATGTGCATCATGTCTAATTTGTGACGCAGAAGAAGATGCTACAAAATAATAATAAGAAATGCTCATAAAACTTTTAATTAATTTGATTTATGTTAAAAAGTATAATAAACCCATGAATGTTAAGTAATTATTGCCTCCCAATATGGTAGTGTGAAGAAAATTGACTTCTTCTTCCACATTTTCGTAACTTTTGACTCTCAATCAGTACTTATGATCAGGAGAAAGAAAACACCTATGGCGCATGTATACAGTTTTGTTACTATTCTTTAGCCATTGTGAATAAGTACCAATACCCCATACTAGGCATCCGCTATATCCCTTTATTGTACATCCGACCAAATTTCCATAGGTCGGAAAATCATTTATCGTTCACATCAGAACTGCCTTTAATGTAAAATCAGTCTTACTGAAAGCGTCATATATTGCCACCCTATCATTCCATAGTTTTTGCAAATCATCTATAAGTGGTTGTAAATACACGTCGATGTAATTACCTGGCTGCCTAGGCCCTGGAATTAACAAAATTAGCATCAGATTATCCTCTTTCATGCATAACCATGGTGGGAGGTTATATGTAGCCAACATTACCGACCAACAGCTGTATGTGGAACTCATATCACGAAAAGGATTAACTTCATCACTGGAGAGAGCGAATCTAAGATTTTGTGACTTAGATGAAATAGATGGCCAGTTATTATAGATGGTTTTCCATGCTAAAGAATTTATAGGGTGTCACATATTCCTATCTTCACTCTTATTGTTATAATGCCACCTTAGTTGTTCTGCCAATTCCAGTGACTGAAACATCCTATTAAATCATGAAATTATTGGAAAGTATCTCAATACCTTTGCTGGGATTCCTTTCTTAATCTTCTAAGTATAACGATTTACCTTCCAACGAGATGATCCTCATTTTAGACAACTCTCTGTAGTCTTCAGATTGTTTCTAAACAAACAACAGTCATTCACACAAGCATCTATCCTTTTGTAGTCGAGGTCAAAAGGCTTAAGAAGCTTATTTGTGAAGTATGTGGAATCAGGAAGAATATCAGATAACCCATGACTAGGTCAAAAGCCTCTGCTAGGTCTAGAAACTTGTCAAAAGCCTTATCAGATAACCCATGGCTAAATTTTTTATTGTACAAGCTTATAGTCGCTGACAATTTACTGTACATTGTGCAACCTGGATATAATGAAGTTTCAGCATCTTTCAAGAATTTCATAAATTCATCACTGGTCCTTTCTTCAACAACTTTGGGTATTTCAACATCTGGCAAATATGCTGCCTTACATAGCTTTCATATCTTTGATGTATTGGCATCAAGATTCGGCGTACTCAATTTTTCTCCATGCCAAACCCATGTTGTATGTGTCAAATCCATCCCATTCATGAGCAAGTGTTGAAAAACTAACGTTAAATCTTGGGAGCACAAGTTTCTGCACAATTTGCATGGGCACCTAATAAATTCATTATTCTCCGTATTTTCAAAAGTAAATTCTATATACTTTATTACTACGTTTTGGTACTCAGGTGAAAGTCCACATATGAAAATGCAATTTTTTTGTACTTACTTTATATAGAGTTAATTAACATTATATAAACATGTTTATTTTAGGGTGTGAATTCAACACCTATTATCAAGATGTACCTATGATTTATCAATCATGATGATGGTACTTGCTTTAAGCCTGGCAAAACAAAGTTACTCATTTAGTTAAAGTTCGAAAAAAAAAAAATCTAATAAGCATATACATAAAGTTCGACTATGTTTTAGTTTGGAGAAGTTAGTTCAAGTAGATTCCTTGTGTTTACTTTTAATGGAGAGATTTTATGCCCTTTAATATTAGCTCTTATTCATATAATATGAGGAAATAGTTATAAGGTAGACCCAGTAAAATATTATACATGTATAGAGATTGTAATATACCCAAGACTTAAAAATCATATCTAAATTCGAATAATATAATCAATGAGATCAACATGCATTATTGGACAATATTATTAAGAGAAAGAAAGATGAAATCTTACATAAATGGCCTTCTATCCTTAATATCTTCTGCCGAAAATGCTAATTCTGAATACAAGCTTTCTGCATCTCAAACAAACAAAAGTCATGATCGGTCAGACCAGGGATGGCGTTCATATCTTTGCCAAAATAATGAACAATATTAAAATCACTATAATAACATTCATTATATAAAAAAAAAATAGAATAACCTCTTATTGGCGGGTCAATATCACTTTCTATACTAGTAAATCAGTAAACTTTATTCTTGTATTTTACCAACTTTATTCTTGTGTTTTGCCCCGGAAAAAAGCAAGAGAAGATCCCCTTTTTAACCCAAAAGAAAACCAACTCAACGTACAGCTCTTAACTGCAGTAAGAGCTATCGAAGCCAGCGGTGTGTTTGTGCTGAAGATAATCGCTAAATATAAATTACGCAGAAAAGAATTCTTGAGCGTAGCTGACCTTAAGTGGGTAGTCACGCATAGATTTCAATTTTATAAGCTAGAGATGGGTGGTTACCAACTCATTAGGCCACAACTCCTATGTTTCATGCTCATAGTGTTAACGCAAGTCAGTAGTAAGAAACTAACTACTAAGGGGATATACGACATAGTGCATTCAATCAAGGGCTACGACATAGTACATTCACTCAACTTCGTACAAGCATTAGGGAGGAAAACAATGCTAGCGGTAACATCAGGGAGGTGTTATTTGTCTAAAGAGTAGAAAGGAAAAGGAGACCACGAGGCACTGCGGACAACCATACCAAAACTAAAATAAAGACAAACAATTAAGAAATAAATATGTCAGGCTCTCATAAGCAGTCCCCTAACTACTTACACCCAATTTCTAGTTTCCTTTTTAGTTAGAGTTCCAGTAAGGAGAAAAAGGGTTACGTCTTATCTTGAGTAGCGCTATGCCCAGAAGTGGCTAAACTACCTTTGTTCTTCTTTTGTTTTTTGCACATGACGATCAGCGTTGTTTGGAAGTCGTAAGGCTTTGCAATGTCTGTACTTTAGAATGCATTCCTTCAGTATCCATTTTTTTTTTACTTATAAATTTGATCTGGCTCATAGAGATAAACTGCTCATCAAAATCTGAACTTTTGATTTATTTAATATTTAAATTTTATTATTATTTTTTGGCAAATTAATAGATCAACCTTCTCTTAAATCAGCTTTCATAACCCTTCAATATGTCGTTCCTCAGTCATAGTCGCACCAATCGCACACCATAACATATATGTGCCTCCTACAACTGCATGGGTCATGAAAGCATGTCCACTAGCATTCACAGCTTCTAAGAGTTCACGATTTAACTTAGAGACATCATCATTGAAAATTGAAGGATTAGTCGAGTCGAAAGCCTACCAATGCAAACTTCCTAGGAACAACAACTTCAAATTTACAATCTGTTGCTATTAATCCATCAAAATGCTTAGCCAGTTCCACGTCTTTTCTTACATGGTTCCTCAAATTAGCCACGCCATACCTTTGAATTATAACTCAAAGCTTTATTGATCGAAATCGTCTACTCAATGCTAATTGCCGGTCCATAAAGTCTACCGCATCATGTGATTCACTAGCTTTGTTTTTCAAGAACTCGGGATTGGTAGACAGACTTTCTATTAATGATCTTCTATCAGTCAACCATAGACAGCAGCAATCCATATTGGTGAGAAACCACTTATGCGGGTTCATACTAATTGAGTCACAAAGCTCCACACCATCTAAATATGGCCTAAATTTTGGGGAAATACACGCGCTGCCAGCATAAGCTGCATCTACATGTAGCCACATGCCGTAATCCCTTGCCACAAGCCCTAACCCTATAAGTGGGTTAACTGCACCAGCTGCTGTAGTGTCAATGGTTGCACAAAGGAATAAGGGAAATAACCCATTTGTCAGATCTTGCTTCATTGCCATCCTAACATCGCTTGGCGAGAGAGCAAATTCTGCAGAGGATAATGTCGTAATTGGTCTGAAATTCAAAGGTAAAATTCCAACCAACTAAGTGGCCTTCTGAAGTACAGAATGAGTTTGATTGGATCCATAAATGACTAGTTATGTTATCTTATCTTCGTCTATATATTTCAAGGCCTTGTCCCTTGCAGTGGCTAATGTACACACAATCACCTTACAAGTGCTACCATGTATAACACCTCCACCATTTCCAAAAGCATATATGATTGTGGGAGCTTTAGAATTTGACACATCTAATCTATCACAACTATTTCTAGTTCAGTTGTAGTTGGTGAAAAAATCCAGCTGAAACCAACGACGTTAAGGCCAGTACAAAGTATCTCTCCTAAAAAACTAGTTGTGCTTGCGTTGGTTTGGAAATATCCAAAGGAGTTTGGACTATACCAATGAATAAGCCCTGGTATGATATTCTTGCGAACATCGTTAAGAATGGACTCTAAAGGTTTTGGTGTGTCGGGTGCATAATCAGGACAACCTTTCTTTAGATAACCTGGTATTACTTAACTTGGGATGGGGTTGCTTTTGACGGCTTTGTAACAATTAGACATGAAATCTAATACCGCATGTGATTCTCCAAAAAAGCTATCGAGCTTTAAGGGATTGAAGATTTCATATGGGAGGCTAAGCCCTGGTATGATATTATTGCAAACATCATCAAGAATGGACTCTAAAAGTTCTAGTGAGTTGGGTGCATAATCAGGACAACCCTTCTTTAAAAAACCTGGTATTACTTGGCTTTGGGCGGGGTAGCTTTCGACGTCTTTGCAATAATCAGACAGGAAATCTAGTACCGCATGTGATTCACCAACAAAACTATTGAGCTCTAAGGGATTAAAGATTTCGGTTGGGAGGCTATCCATTTTGCCTTAAAAATATGGAAAGTGTGATGGCTTGGCTTCCACTCGAGTTTAAAAATGAGCACTTACTAATGGTATTTGGGAAGCTTGATGGCAAGTGACAAATTTTAAATTATGAGAAGTAGAGGAACAACAAAGGAAGCTGAAAAATCACAAAAGGAAAGCCTTGCTTCTCTTATGTAATGGTTTATGGTGTTATGTGGTATCCATGCTTTCTTACAATGGAAAATTTTAAATAACTAAATAATGGTTATGAGGAAAATCTGAAGTAATAGATAGAATTAAATTTGTATTAACATAATGAGTAGATTTTCTAAATACAGAAGCTCTCGTTAAAAAACTTAAAGTTAAGAGCCATATTCAGAAAGTAGAAAGATATAGTTGGAATATAATCTAGGGGATGGAATCAAGAAGAACAATTAGGAAACTTTGAGGAAAATTCTAATATGCAGGGGGAACATTGGAAATATAATAATGCTTGGGAAATATTATAGGCTGGAAATCAAGATATTACTGAAGATTTCCAGAAATCTCAGTGGGGGCAGTTGCCCCCGCTGGTTCCTATGTGGCTTCGCCACTGACTCATACCCGCCTTTAAAGCCTAATTCGAGGCCATTATTCGGGTATATATCATTATTCCATTTGCATCACAGCATGTACTTTCCATTTAGATTATTCAAAGTGTGATCAAAGTTAGTTTTATTTAGTGTTTCAAATATAAGACGTACTCCTTTTATTTTGTTAACTTCGATTCAGAATTCTATTTTGGAGGAAAGGACACCAGATTTGACTAAAACCTATATATAGTGGTGAAACTTTTAGGGGTATTACTGTGGTTGAAATATGGAATCAAGTCCGAAGTTGAAAAATAATACAGCCAGGAGCTATAGTTAATGGGAAGCTACTGATTTGGTTGGAACAAGATTAAAGACTAATTGCATAGAGTTAGACCAATTTATTGTACTTGATGCTACATGTGGTTTAGTTATTATGGAATGGGAGAAGCTTAATGAGGTCAGCCTGTGAGCTAATTTAGCTTTACTCTCATTCTCCCTACTCTCTTTGTTATTATCTAAGTATTCATCATGACAAGTAACTTTACAGAATTTAAACTAGAAAATCAAGCCAAGGACACATGGAATGAGAATAATGCCAGGACCAGTACTGCTGTGAGTATCCTAGATCTCAAATAGCCATTTGGATTTCATAAACAATAAGCATGAACCTCATGTTCATAGAACCCCTTAATAGTATGAATAGATTTAATAGCTAAAAAACAAAAGTATAACACTAATAGTAATTGATACAATTATAGATTGATTTGGATTATTGGTGTTAAATTTACCTCCTGATTTGAGCCTTTGAAGAGAATGATTTCTGTATAAACACAAGTAACAAGAATCAACTTTAATTTTTTTTCGAAGACTACTATTCCACAATTGCACAACCCAAACAAAGAATGAGATCAAATCATAAATTTGGAGAGAAAGGGGATGTATTACCAGCACAGCAAACGTAATCCAAGCGAAAATCAAATCAGAATTGGGTATGCTCTGCAAGGATGTCGTACTAATTTTTGAATTCGGTATGCTTGATTCTGCAATTGTTCAACCCAAACCAAAACCGAGCGAAAATCAAATTATAATTTGCTTGATTATACGCAAACAATACCACAAATGAGAGTGAGAGAGAGAGAAACCTGATAAGGCTTTTGAAGATGCAGAGGAAGTGATCGATCAGGGCTTTGACATGGTTTGGAGAAATTGGGGGAAGAGAGTACTATGGTAAGGTTTAGTGAAGACGTGTAGCAGAGTGAAGAATGAGGTGCTTAGAACTGACAATACACAGTTCTCGAGCGGGAGACTTCAGTGCCAAAATATTATTTATGCAATTTTCTTAAAATGCATATTAGAGTAATCACAAACAACACTGCTAATGGTTACGTTATTGTAAACAGTGAGAAAAAACATAGGCTACGATAGCATTCATTTAAAAAGTGTTATAAATGTTAATTTTTAATTGCATTCACTATAAATGCTATAAAATTTGTGTAATTAAAAGTACTTTTTCTTGTAGTGTTGGTCAAATTGGTCAGGGATCATATTATCTCATGACGGAACAGGGAGTTCAAATCCCAAATCCATGGAATACTAGGTGACTAAAACAGTATTATCATTAAGTCCCTCACTACTTCACTTTAAAATTATCGTTCTTCCATTCCAAAAAAGAGATTTTATCTCCATACAATGTTCATTCTATTCTATTCAATGAAAACCTCCAAGTTTTTTCCAACATTACTCTCTACTTCCATAGACTCTACCACAATACATAGATTAAAGAAAAGGTAATACTAGCTTTCAATCGACCTCTATACCGATTAAAGCAAAGGTAAAACTAGCTTTCAATCAAACTTTATACATACTCTTCGATTAAAATAAAGGTAATACTAGTTTTCAATCAAAGAACTCTACCAGACATAAGATAAAGTAAAGGTAAAACTAGTTTTCATCTCTCAATATGGCTGCAATAATTATACCGATTAAAGCAAAGGTAAAACTAGTTTTCAATCGAGCTCTATACATACTCTGCGATTAAAACGAAGGTAATACTAGTTTTTAATCAAAGAACTCTACCAGACATAAGATAAAGCAAAGGTAAAACTAGTTTTCATCTCTCAATATGGGTGTAACAATTATATCGATTAAAGCAAAGGTAAAACTAGCTTTTATTCGAACTCTATACATACTCTGCGATTAAAACGAATGTAATACTAGTTTTCAATCAAAGAACTCTACTAGATATAAGATAAATCATGGGTTAAACAAGCTTTCATCACTAAATATGTTTGTGACATATACTTTTACAGGTTGTATCTACAGGCCACTTCTACTGATTCTTTTCTGCTGATGGGAGGTCAACTATACTTTCCCTTACAACAAGAGGACGATCAGCCATAAAATCTCAAGCTCGAGCAGTTATATTAATCCTGCCTTGCTCTATAAATTTAGAAGGTCGAGAACCAAACTTCGTTTCCATGAAGTTCATACAGTTTCCTTGATCTACATCAGCTCTACAAATGCATCCTCTCTCTGGCAAACATTCGTACAAGGTATCTCTCTCTAACTCAAGCCTTCTCATCTCCTCTATAAAATTGGCAATAACTGTCGTTAGCATCTCTGAGCACGATACCTCCGGCATAATCACCTTGGAAAAATTATCTCTTACTTTCTGCTGACACTCTTGCAACTTCTTGTACCGTGCTTAATGTCATTCTATTCGACTTTCTTCACGGGACATAAGATTGATATGCTCCCTGTCTACGCCTCCGTCGGTAGGAAATTTATTCAGCATTTTATCTTTTTTCCTTATTAAAATATCCTTACCTCTAATCACCCACTCTAACTCTTGTTCCCTGACGTGAATAACTTCCAACTTACCTTGGCACTCCCTTAGCCGCTCATTTCCTTTTTGTACTTAACCTTAAGTCCGAGCTACATTTCCCTCCAGCTCTCTGATTTGAGCTGATAGGCTAACCACATCCCCTTGAATAATGGAGACCCTGGCATCACCTTTATTCTTCCTCGGGCGCTCACTAGCCTCAGCATTTTTAACACGCGAATTGGCCAGAGCCAAATTGGCCTTCAACTATGCCATCCTCTCATTCAACTCATTGCAACGTCTTTACACCAACCGGAACTCTATTTCATTAACAGGTAACTACAATTTTAGAGTTAGATAAGTCATCTCGAGCTCTCTTCAACTCGTTATCTTTCTCAATCATTTTTCTCTTCAATCGCACTAGTTTGTTTTTGGAACTCAATAAATCAGCTCGAGTCTGCTCTTGTTCGATCGTTTTATTGATCATTTGGTCCTTCAGACTGGCCACAAAATAACGTAAATCTCTCTTTATCATTTATAACGACTAAATACAGTATCAAGCCATGTTTCCCTCCTTACTCTTAACCATTAACGCATCATTACGGCTTTTAAGCTTCGCTATTTCTTCTATTACCTCCGCGAGCTCTTTTTGCCCCATATTAAATTCGGCATTTTATCCCTCGATCTTCCAAGTGAGGTCATTAACAGTTTGTGTCACCTCGACAAACTTGAAAGGTACATTTTAAGTGTTGATCCGCCCTATCTTCGTTTCCTCTCACATTCTATCAAACGCAGCCATAAAGTCTCTTCTTCTCTCAAGCAAGCTGACTCCAGTTCGACTACACATCACAGATACAATATAACAAGTTCAATTCAAGAACACTGAATCAATACATATATAATCTTATTTCTAACAATTTTATATTTTTGACATCTACTGTGTAAACTGCTTCTAAACTTAAGGTTAAAGTATATCCCAGTTCGACGAACAATAACATGTACTTCCAATTCCAAGGTACACATTCTCTATATTCTAACTTTTTCAACACTTTGATATTATCTATACACAGTCAAGCACCATAACCTCTAAACTATTTGCACATTTTTGGTCTGTCTCTATACTCTAATTTTTTACTTTGTAGCTCTAAAGTAATACAGCATACAAGTCAAATATTTATTGCTCTTCTTTAACCTGTAGCTCCGCTTGCAAAGTCAACAGGGACGCTGAGGCATCTTTCTCCTTAGCGAGCTCATTCTCTAATTTTTTTATTCTGAGGCGCATATTCATAAGTTCCTACAAACCAGGTTTACAAACATCACTTAACCTATAAAAATTTATCCTACAATTATCCATACAGTTACAGTTCTCAAACCCCTCATAATCATACAACACAAGAATCAACAATTTTACTCTACCCTCTCATTCTCATTTTTTGGGTTCACATTGACATCCCCTTGGTTCTCTCGCTCAGTCTGGAGAGATACACCATCCAATCCTCTTACAACTCTAGCCCCATCATCGTCATCCTCCTCCTCTTCAAGATAGGTACCCCCCATAATGTCATTCACTTCAGCTTTGGAGTACCCCATTTTGAGAAAGTGGCACCCAAGTCTATCACGCTGGACTGCCACCTCATCCAGATTCTTCCCCGCTTCTTCTGTCAGCTCGCTAATCTCTACCTTTTGCGCAGCTTTTACATAATTCAGTCACTTCCCCTCCTAAACCAAATCATATTTTAATCGAGCTACCTCCTTCTCAAGCTCTGCCTTCCCAATCTCGAGCTTGGCTTTCTCCTCCTCCATCCCAAGGTAGATCTCCTTCATCAAACGAACAGCCTAAAAAAATAAAATAATAAACAAATCAAACACATTTTTTGTTCGAATCACTATACAAAATTCAAAAACATTCAAATCATCCGACTTACCACTTTGCCCATCTCTTTCACACCCTTGCGAGCTGCAAGCCTCACCCTATCCTCCGCACCTTTCAACTCGTCATCCCCAGATCGATTATTTATGATCTTCGCCCCAATCAGTTCAGAAGAAGGGCCTACCCTTCTCTTTTTTGCCTCTCCCTCGACCTCACCACTCCCTGGGGTTCCAGTGGTTGAGCCACGCTTTAACATCTTCTTCTTCGAAAATGCCTGAGCTAGCTTGCTCGACGTGGTAGACTTCAGCACATCTGTAAAATTCATTGCAGAGGCCTTTGGCAAAACCACTCGTATCTCTCCATCAGCTCTCCTCTTCTTATTGTTGTCAACACCCGTCATAAGTCTCTTTGCTTGAGACTTTTGAAATTTCTTAGACCTATTGTTAGCTTATTTATTTCTATTAATACCGAGGTCTTTCAGCACTACCTCAAGCTTAACCACTTCTTGAGCAACAATATCTAACAAGGACATCTTCTTCACCTTCGAATGAGGTCCTGGCAAACACCAATACATTTTCAATAATAGAGCAATATTCAATTTCAGCAGTTCGATATTATACATTATTTTACTTACTTTTCTTGATAGTTCTATACAAAAAATCAATGGGTTCTTCATCTTCTCTCGGAAGGCAATCACCTTTCGCCCAAATTACATTATTATTCGACATTCGACCTGCTGAATTTAGGTCGAAGAAAAGAGGTTGAGTCGAGCTCGTAAAAAAATATTACCCTCCACTTGTAGAATAATTCTTTACTTCATAAAACTGCAAAACATCTTCAGAAGATATTCTCATCTCCACCTCATTCTTCCCCTATAACTTATTCAAACTTTCACAAACATTTATTACCTCCTACATGTTCCCGTTCAATTGGGCAGGACATGCCCCTATGATATTCATTATCCCTTTCGCAAGATTTCTCAGGGGCAGACTCAACCCATACTCCAACTGAGGCAGGTAAAACAGAAAACCATCTTCCAGGTTACCCTGGACATTCCCATCATAATACTCCAAGGAGATCGATTCGTCTATTCCCCTAACCAATTTCTCTTTCTCTAAATTAGCCAACAAAAAGAAATGTTCCTCCTTATATTCTACTATACAACTTCTAAACTGTCTACCGACATGTTCTACAAAGTTCCCCCATCTTCCACCTATAAAAGCCTTGGATTTACAAAACACTTAAAACACATCAGAGTTAGGAGGATACAATAACAATTGTCCAGGGATATCTTGAAATTGAACCACTCCTACTTCATTCTCCCTATCAGATTCTATACTATCAGACTCAGATAAACGACCAGAGGTCGATGCCTCCATCACAGGTGAAGTTTTTATCTCACCTACAAATCTAAGATGAGACTTAATTCTACACAAATACTCATCACGCTCAACCGACATATAGGTCCAGGTATTCTATCATTATCTTTTACACATACATCATACATATATCATTTGCATCACTTTTTATACATATATATCAAACAGATTTTTATAAATTACTATAAATTGCAATTTTCAAAAATTTGAAGCACTATAAAATTTTCACATACACACATCAACAATATCGCAAATTCATCTACTGGCCTTCAACGTCTGAAAATGAATCGGACGCAGTACAAAATCCTTCTTTCATAATGCTGTTGAAACCACTTTCGTGACTCAGTCTCTGCAGCCTTCTCTTGCCTAAACTGTCGATTACTCTCGTCTAAACTCTCGCGTGAATCTCTATTATTTTTTATCCTTTCTCTCTGGCTATTTGTCGATATTTCAGAAGTTGATAAACGTTTGAATGAAGAAGATGAAGCAATATTTATATTTTTTCCCTCTAACTGCTAGCAGTTATTGGGCCTCACACGAGCCGCCCTCAGTTTTGGAACCGAGGCATCCCTTCCATAATTAATGTTAGATATTGTGCATCTTTTTGATGAAAACACATTCCCATCATGGCCCCCTGCCCTATAATTTATTATATTCTCATTTCTGTTACCCAAATCTCCCTCTGACCTACCCGCACTTATGGTAACTTAACACTTAGATACAATTGAACTTTTCCTATACTAACATAAGAGATAAAAATCAAAGTTACCTATATTTTCTATTCTTACCTCTACTACTTATAGAAGTGTTGACATCATTTCCAAAGCTCTCACATTTTAAAATTTAAAATTCTTTATTCAAAATAGTCACAACAACATTGGCAACAAAAGAGGACAAATTCAAACTTTATTTTAATTATATTTCCTTGACAGTTATTCGACCTCATACAATTCACTCTCTCACATATAATTACACATGAAACATCTCAGATGTTCTAGGGAGCCCCACCTAATCAGTTTACCTCCCTCAATCCTCACATCTTCTAACTCGATCTCTTCTTCAGCAATTAGCCTCACAACCTCTTTTTAAGCTGAAGGCTTCATAATCACTTCCCATAATAGCTCCTCATAAAAGTGATATCCTAACTCAAGTTCCCTACCCATCCAATCTAAACCTTCAAACTGATACTCAGACACTGGCAAGTTAGCATCATAATCTAGCAAGCCAAAGATACGCTCTCGCACTTCAACGATCTTAATCGCCATTCATCCCTCAGCGACATAACAAATTCTTTTAGATCGAGTCCACACCATTGTCTGTGTCTTTCTCCTATCCATACTCATTTTTCCATATTTATGCAGTTTCTTAAATTACTTTAAATCCCCCATAATTCGCGTATATATTCTATTTTTCCATAACGGCAAACCCTAGCATCCTGATTAGAAATTATTTGAACTTATCTAAACATGTCGACCTCTTTGGATTTGACCTATCTCATTTCGAACTTATTTTCCCAAAATCCAACATTTCAAAATAGATCTCTCTGAACTCAAATTTCTAATTCCTACAAATTATAAATCTTCTACAGTTATCTCCCCGATAATTCTAAGTCATTCAGTTAGAAATAAGTTTTTACACATCTTTTAATTCATAAACATATTTTTACAGCTCCATTGCTATAATATATTACATAGTTCAATCTTATATATTATATTTCATCCTCTATTCATAAATCTTTGAATTACTAATAGTTCAATTTCAATAACAAGAGTTATTCTATCTATCAACACAGAGTTTGAATAACCATATTTTATTCAGTTCGAATATAAATTATAGGTACTTTACAGATAATAAGTCTTTCAGGTACTTTACAGATATCAAGTCTTTTAGGTACTTTATAGGTAATAAGTCTTTTAGGAAATCCAAAACTATCAAATCCTTCAGTTCATCTGTCTTCAGTAATGTTTTACTCCGAGAATCTTCAGAAGCAAAGCAGGCATTGGAAAACATAAAGCATCCACCTTTCCCCAAGTTTGTTCAAAGTTTAGGCATGAAGCCGAACTTCAAATGGAAACTATGGAAAAAAAGAAGTCAGTGCTTAAACCAACTCTTCAATCAAAAGGCCTTCTTAGAGCCAAGAAATGATGATGGTGTAGAAGTAGACTACCAATCTCCGTCTCTCTTCTCAACTACCACCATTGCCTCCTCTGTAACCACCACCATCAGAAAGTTAGTAGAGATAAAAGAGGGCCATCCCTTAGAATCTAATCCTACACAAGATACCGGTGTTACTGCCCAGCAGTTACACTAGTCCCCATATTTATCTCCTCAACCCTTTCCTCTTTAAGAATGTGGAGACACCTTTAACATTATTCACCTGTCAAGACAATATAGTAAAATCTCCATATACAGTAGAAATCTTCTTCAGCTTCAGCCTCTTCTTCTTCCGGCATACCCTGATACATCAGTGGAACGGGAGTGGGGGTGGGTATCTCTACAGACTGATCCCCAAAGTATTTTTAGTTTGAATTTCTACATTTTGGCAGTAACCCTCTCTTCATCCACCATCCTCCGGGCTTTCGCCATTATAGTCAAAGATTGTAAAGAATTTTTTAAACAACAGTGTACTTTGCCAGATTCCACGGAAAATGTACTATTTATATAACTCTAATATTTAATACACAGGTACATTTCTAAGGCAGTCATCATTCAAAACAGAGCCACTCTCACAACCCCAAATGTCGCGTACATCAATACTTCCAACATCATCCAATACGGATATATCTTACCATATAAAACAAATACTCATTTCCATTCTAGTCAAATCAACATAAAATTCCACATTTTTTTAACCTTCCAGCACCACAACTCCATAGATTCTTTCTCAACCAAAGTCACTCGTTACTTCAGTTGCGAGGGGGTGATTGTAGAGACCTATCTCTTATCCTAGCCCAATTGAAACTACCTCCATATCAGACTTACACATTTTACATGTTATATGAACAGTCAGCATTGATATCTACACTACGAACTGATGAAGAACGTAGATCGAGCACAACAGAAAAGCATGAACAAGTCAAAGATACTTGTCTCTCATAAACTCAATAGTTACTCAATCAACCACCACTTCCCTCATTGATCAGAGAATGTACTTCAGTAGGATAATGAACTGCGGGCAAGGCCTATATAAGGAAAAAGTTCCAGAAGAGACGAGGACCAAAAAAATATGCGAGAAATAACCAAGAAAACCATATTTTCTAGATTCTCAAGTGCCAAATTTCTTATTTATAAGGTCAAGTATTTATAGTTTGAAAGAACACTTGTAATAAGATATCAGCCTCAAACAATAAAAGTTATGTTACTAAAACCCTCAACTCGAGGTCATGATTTTTTACCTATTTAAAGGTTTTCCATGCTAAATCACATTTGTTATTTCTTGTTTTACATTAGTTTTTATCACAGGAGCATTGGTGTAAGAGCTAATTTCGAGCCATCTTGAGCTTACAGAATTAGGTTATTACAATATTACATACAACAAATACCTTAATAAATACATAGAGTACATGTTATATTTAAAACTAATACACCATACATGATATCCCTGATTGTTATATTCAACTCAGTTATAAATCTTACTAATTTTCTAGTACCTTTTCTGAAATGAAGGTGATGCATTAACATAGTCAATTACATATGCCATTTGGACTGTTCTCATGTGAGATCTAAAACTATAACAAAACAATTCCAAGGTTCGAAAAAGCTTGGGACATCTTGTTTGATAATTATGGGTAATAGTGAAATATATAAGGATTTCAGTTTAGACTTAAGCATATGTTCCTTGGATAATGCATCACCTAGGGGCTCATGTAGGGGCCTAATCTCGTAGAGGGGAAACTAAACTTTTACACCACTGAGTTAATAATCGCCTAGGGGCTCTAACAAGCGTATTTTTAAGAAATACAAATAGCTTCCAGTATACACACTTGTGTGGAGTTCTAGAATAGGATTCCTCCATGACCTCTAGTAAGGATTTTTAAGGTAAGATTGTATAAATGGATGAAATTATAATCAAAGGTTTAAGTAGACTGAATCTTTAAGCTTTAAAAGGTGCATAAGGGTCGTCAGAGCTTCTCAAGAGTGTGTCTGAGGGAAACTCTCTCAACCTCTCTATGGTAGCTTTCCTTCCCTTTTTATAGATGATAAGAGAGGCAACATCACCATAGAGAGATCAAATTATAAGTGTATCCTTATTTATAGCTGTTTTATACTGAAGTTGGTTCTGCCAGAGTTATCTGTTGGGTTGTCTGCTGAGTTGTCAGCCTTCAATCAAGAGTTGAGCTGGACTGAGGCATGGTAGAAGCTTTAGTAGATTCGAGGGTAGACTTACTGTAGCTTTGATAGACTTATAAGTACAGTGGGCTTTGAGCTTCTTAGAAGTCTTCGAGTATCCAGTCCGTTCTCGAAGCCTATGAATAGGCTACTACATTTACCCCCTCTCAGTTGTGGCCTCAAAAATTATTATAGAAAGTTTTTGCTGAGAAATTATTTGTATGGGAATTTAAAAGTTTGACTGGTATGAATACGCTAGTTTTTGAGATCATTAATGATAGATTATGCTGATTATGTCAATGTTATTAATGGCTCTTAATTCTCTTATAAAAAGAGTATGTGGGGAGAAAAGGTTGCTTAACTTCCTAATATTCTTCTTTTTTGCTCAATCTCCTTCTTCAACGTTCGATGAGTAACATGAAAACTCGGTCGAAGATGCAGCAGGAAGAGCTAGAGGCTAAAATAGCTACCAGGGTGGCAGAGTTGATGAGGAAATACTTTGGCTGAATAAGGTTAGAGGCAGAACTGCCAGACCTTGTCGACCTGTAAATAAGTGAGCTGATCGGTCGGTAATATGATAAGGCTGAGGAGTTTAACTTCTGGTAGGTTATGTTCCAGCAACATATCCGTACCATGACTGAGCGGTCTGCTGCACTATGAGCCCTAACACAGTGCCAGGTAATGGAGGAGGGTGGTGGTGATAGTAGTAGCAGTGCAGTGAGCTAAAAGAATTGTCAAGGCTATAATTGATGTAGCATATTGACATTTCTTTTTATTGTTTGTTGTTGATGTTTTCCTCTCTGTTTTCTTATCTCATTTTTTTAATGATTCGAATGAACAGAGTTTTTTATAATTTATGTATATGTTAAATGAAAAGATGTCTGGCTAGGTGGTATGAGCGAAGCAAATAATGTAGACAATTTTATGTATGAATTTTACACTTCAAATATCTTCAAAAAGCCCCTCGGGTGTTGACCAAAATATAGTTGAAGGGAAAAGATAAGAATATAAATAAAATGATGAAATGTGTAAGTCGAAAGTTAGGACAAAATGTGAGCGAATAGGTCAAAGGAAAAAAGATACAGCATGAATCAGAGGGTATGATATTGTTGTAGGTCGATAGAGTTTTCGTCAAAGGAAATTCTTGTAACAAGACTCCGAATGAAAATAATTATGAACTCCGATTGGAATAGGGTCGATTGTTATTATCATATGAAGTGTATAGGTAGAAACCTGATGTATATGATATGCTTGAAGGTGCCGACTACACCGATCTGATACTTGTAGGCTTTATGTCCTGGCACGTGGGGTCTGCCAATCCTAAATAAAGTACAGAGCGGGGCACAGTAGTCACCTCATGTCTAGTTTAGTATATAATGATAGTTGTCACGTGGCAGACGTAAGTGATCCCTCATTTCAAGACTTTGATTTTCAAATAACACTTGAGTGTACCAGTGGTATTTTCATTTGAGCAATTAAAAAATAGGTTTTCTTAGAACAAAAAGTTTATAGAGATTGTGTACATGATGGTTTGTGTATGCTTGATTTGATAGGTTCGAAGAGAAAATTAAGGCGCGAGGCTAGGAGGGATAGGTGGTCGAAGCATTTAAAGAGGTGAGAAAATTTTGTATGGGATAGTTTATTATAATTATTAAGGAAAGGGGAAAGGTGAGAGAAAGCAGGGTTAGTGGGTGCAATGATGGCAGTTTAGAAAACCGATATGATTTGAGATAGTTTATTTAAGAGGAGAAAAAAAAAAGTTATTCAATCCCATCTATATTTTTCTGAAGGAGAGAGGAAAACTCTTGTTGCTTCTTTCTCTGATCATCTGAAAACATCATTGCATATCGTTGTTGTGGTTGGAGATCATTTGAAAGTATCAGTTCAAGGTACGTCTTCCTTTGTTGTTGTCTTTATGTCTTTGTTGTTGTCTTTAAATTGGCCTCTATTTTCGTTTGTTCTCTTTATGTCTGATAATTAAAGTAGAGAAGGCTTGGTGTTTTCCATTAATGGCGAATGCTGGGGATTGGAAGAGATGGTGGTGATTGGGTGGGGTAGGGTAGATGAAGGTTGGGTTAAGTGGTTACTTATGTTTTAGATCCTTTGAATATTAGCTTCGAGGTGATGTGTTGGTAGAAGGTGTATAGAATGGTAGGTGATTTAGCCGGGTATGAGACCTTCGAGGCTAGATTTGGACATATCCGATGGGTAATACTTAGGCAGTCACCAAGAGTAGGTGTAATCGAGGGTTTTAACTCAAATATATCGAGCTAACTTTTTCCCTCTTCTTCTATAGGGTGTTAATGTGTACCCATAAATCATCAAAGATGAGGCTAATTGATGAGGTCGAAGATGTACTGAATGAGCCAAGTACTTCCGGTCGAGGGGAAGAGAGTAGTAGTAACCTGGAGGAATTGCATATTACAACCGATATTCCCCTTACGATTATGGAACCTTACATTAATTTTGTAAGGCGAAGCTGGAAAATGGCATGGGTTGCTGGGAAGAGTGATTAGGAGGAGGAGGATGAGGAGGTGGTTGGGAATGATCTTGTAGAGGATGAAGGAGAAGGTGAAGAGAAAAATGATGAGGGAGATTAGGATGAGGATGGAAGTGGTCATGAAAATGGTGACGAAGAGACAGAGGATGATGGTGCCAGTTTTGCAGACGTTACCCCTCGGAAGCAAGCGAGACTTGGCTGGTTTATGAAAAAACAGAACCTGGTTGGGAAAAAATCTTAATTCTTACGGGTCAAAATGGTCCTTCGAGGATGAACATGCCGAAGGAATTATGGCTTTTTGAGGCCAGATTATGTTGGGCATGCAGCTGCCCTTTCGATGCCTTGTGAATGAGGTTTTCTAACTTTTAGGGTGTTGTTCCGTGCCAAATGAATGGCAATTTTTATGGGATGATAAAAATCATCGGGGATTTAAATAGAGAGTTGTTGGCCGAAGGTAGGCCTCTTGTGAATTATGGGGACATTGTAGCCTTTTACTCGAGGAAGGGTAACTAGAAGGTAGGAAATTTACATTCAATGTCATCTTGATAAACCCTGGCTCTTCGACCTATGTTTGACTGGCCGCTGGTAGGATAACTATCTAGTAGTGGTAAAGGGCATTACAAGCATCTCGAGGGTAAAGATGAGCTCGCATTAAATAATAGGTGTTAAATCCTAGTAAGTACTATTTGATTACTTTGTGAAGTATTTATCTTTGACCTTGTTCTCATCTTCAATATGTGTACTTTACAGGACTCAAAGTAGAGTACCAAACAGCTCCCGACACTATCTGGATTATCTAATCGATGTGAATGACGATCGTATAAACAAGATCTTCCAAGCTAAAACTGCTGAGGAGATAGGAAAAGGACGATAACCTTTTCAAAGGTCCTTCGAGTTCGATTGGTCCCTCGAAGATTGCAAAAGTTCTACTCCTCAGGAGGTCAAGTACAATGGATTATAACACTCTTATGGGGAAAAGACTACTTATGTCCCGAGGGCTTGGCAGGGAATACCGGTGCAACTTTATCATCTACCTAGTTAGACAGGCCTCAAATCAATAAGAGTTACCTCGGGTAACTAAGAAGGAGAAAAGTAAAGCCGTCAGAGAGGGCTCGATTTTTGTAAGTGCCTGGGTCGATGCTCAAAAGATAACGTACAACATATAGAGGTAATGCTAGCTTCGGCTAAAAATAGGAGGCTCACTACTGAGTAGAATGATGCTTCCCAAGTTACTGCTGAGTCAATGGTGTGGCTGCGCGTATTTGATCCTGTCGAAGTTGGGCATCGCGTCGAAGTGGCAATGACAAAGCTGGGCGTCGCGTCGAAGTGGGCAATGGGACGATAAAAATGTGGTGAGCAGCTTGATAAATATTTCTTGGTTTTGTTCTGAATATTACATTCTTGGTGGTTTGTTATCTAGGTTCATGCTTGGATGTTTTCTTTCAAGAAGGCCAGAAGGAATCTGACTGAAGGTTGAAGGTTGATACGACTGAAGGTGAGGAGCTCGTGAAAGGGACCATAATTCCATTGAATACTCGTGTGTCTGAATCTGAGCACCAGCATTTTAGGCGCGAGCTGATTCAATGAGGGAAAATCTTTCCATGGTCGAGCGCCATAACGCGAAGGCGAGGAGCTCGCGGGTAAGTTGATGGTGAACCATGTAAGGTTCAGGCAAGCCTTCGACCGAGAATACCTTGTGATAGAATCCTAAAGAAGTTTATCGATGACCTAGGCACTGATCCAAGCACCTTTGAGCATTATCCTTCAGATCTATCATAGATTCCTGTAGTGGATGATACGATCTAGGCTAAAGAGGTGAAGCAGAGTGCTAGTGGTGGGACGGCCGTCGAGAACCAAGTCCCTACTCTGAATACTGGCTTGACCAAAGTATTGATGTTGCTGAGACCAATGAGGAGAATTGAAACAATCCCATCTTGTAATAAGTTGCTGTAGTGAGGACTAATGGTATTCTTTTATCTTTGAGGGATGTGTTGTAGCTGGTGATACTCTTTTATTTTTGCTCTAATTTTGTATGGCGACTTCATTCTATCATGGCTATTTTCTTTTGTCTGAATGTATATTGATTAAAGTATGATGTTGCCTTGGCCATAACTATTGTGTTGTATCGAGTTAAACTTTCGGTTACGCATGTCCATAGGATCCTTGACAGACTTTGAGTCTGCCCTCAAGTATCAGTCGGGTAGAAAGTTTGACTTGATACTTAGGTTTGACCGATTCAAAAAGTTCATGAGGCTTCGAGGTCACCCCCAAGTATTTTTATCCTTGGCCTTGAAACTAAACGAAACAGATCGTGGCCAGCTCCGCGGTCGCCCCCAAGTGTTTAATCTTTCAATTATTCTACTTGGGTTTGCCCAACCCATAAACCATGGAAAACTTCGAGGTCACCCCAAGTATCAGTCAGGTCGAAGGTTGACTGGCTCAAGAAGTTTATAAGGCTTGAGATTACCCTTATTACTATCCTTAGTTTGAACATAAACAAACCGGTTGTGATCAGCTCCGAGGTTGCCCCCAAGTGTTTAATATTTCAATATGCATGCACTTGGGTTATCCAAATCAAAACCTTAAAATTTTCGAGGTTTATCAGTCGGGTCGAAGGATTGACTTGTTACATAGATTTGACCGACTCAAGAAGTTCATGAGGCTTCGAGTTGCCCCTGGGTATTTTAATCCTCGAGTTTAAACCTAAACAAAACTGGCCGTGGTGAGCTCCAATATCGCCCTCAAGTGTTTAATCTTTCAATTATTCATTCCACTTAGGTTTGCCAAAATTAGGAACCTTAAAAAACTTTAGGTCACCCCCAAGTATCAGTCAGGTTGAAGGTTTGACTTGATACTTAAGTTTGACCGACATAAAAGCTCATGAGGCTTCGAGGTCACCCCTGGGTATTTTGAGGTTGACCCCAAGTGTTTAATCTTTCAATTATTCATGCCACTTGGTTTGCCCAAATCAAGAACTTTAAAACACTTCAAGGTCGCCCCTAATTATTAGTAGAGTCGAAGGTTTGACTTGAAACTTAGGTTTGGCTGACTCAAGAAGTTCATGAGGCTTCGATTGTTGTAAATGACCAGGCAAAATCGCAGTGGTTCAAAAAATGTTATTTTATTGATTCACAGAGCTTTGGTTACAACTGTGGTAGGTATCTGTGGCGGTCTTCTATTATAGGAAGCTAACTACATCATGTTCCATAGGTTCGATAGAGGTTTTCCACCTTCGCTAATGAGATTATAGGTGCCCTTGTATATTTTTTCATATACTATGTATGAGCCTTCCCAAGATTTGGCTAATTTCCTGTATTTTGTGTTTCGAGAAGAGGGTGACTCTTCGAAGGACCAAATCTCTGATTGCAAATTTTCTAGGATGACCCTTTTGTTGTATGACTTCTTAGTGAGTTGGTATCGGCCAATATTACCAGGACCTGTCTCGAGTCTCATCAATCATCATATCATGTATAGGTAAGATAAAACTGTTTTCTTTATCTGGGATTTAGCATCTCTTGTGGGGACTTTGAACTGAGTTGGTAGAACTGCTTCGTTTCCATATGCGAGTAGAAAAGGAGTGGAGCCCGTTACTATTCTTGGTGTTGTAGGGGTAGGCCCAGAGGACGTGTTACAGCTCTTATGCCCATCGTCCCTTCTTATCGTTAACACGTTTCTTAAGGCCGTCGACAATAGATTTGTTTATAGCTTTGACCTGGCCATTGCCTTATAGCTATTAAGGTGTGGAGGGAGAAAGGATGATGTTGTACTTCTTTAAGAATTTTCAAACTTTGTTTTCCACGAACTGTGGTCCGTTGTCACAGTAGATCATGTGAGGGCAACCAAACCGTGTGATTATGATCTCCCATAGGAACTTAATTACTTCTTCTCTTGTTCAGCATAATGGTATTACTTCAGCACATTTTATAAAATAGTTTGTGGCCACTGGGACATGTTTCTTTTTTACTCAAAGCTTTTAGGAATGAGCCCACCAGATTTATGGCCCATCGTTTAAATGGCCAGGGAAATTGCTGTAGTGGAGATCTTGTGAAGGTCTCTTGATGTCATAGCTGTGTCTCTAGCACGTATCATAAATTTTTGCGTAGTCTTTGGCTTGTTTTTCATGTTCGGCCATAATAATCCTTGTGTAATTGCTCGTAACGCCATAGATAGTCCTGCCATATGTAAGTCACAGTTACCTTCGTGCAAATCTTAAACGATGGTGACAGCTTCTTGTTGGGATATGCATTTAAGGTGTACTATAGTTTGGGTTCTTCGGTAAAATTCACCTTAGAGGATTGAGTACCTTTATCATTTTTCAATAAAGATCTTTTACTTTTGGGTCGGATGGGAGTGTGCCAAAAAGGGGTTATGTAGGGGCCTATCCCTCGTCTACCCAATTAAAGCTATTTCCTGTTTGAACTAGCTTCATATCATACTCCACGCAATCCCATGTGACATAAACAGTCAGTATTGACACCTGCGCTACGACTGAAGAAAGACGTGGGTCGAGCTCAACAAAAAAACATGAACAAGTCAAGACGCCTGTTCTTATGAACTCAATAGTTACTCAGTCAACCGCCTCTTACCACATTAGTTAGAAAACGTGCTTCAAGACGATAAAGAATTATGGGAAGGGTCTATATAAAGAAAAAGTTCTAGAAGAGACGGACCCAGAAATTATATGAGAAATCACCAAGAAAACTATATTTTATAGATTCTCAAAATATCAAACTTCGTATTTACAAGATCCAGTTTTCTAGTTAGAGAGATCACTTGTAATAAGATATCCGCCTCAAGTAATAAAAGTAACTATTACAAAACTATCAACTCGAGGTCGTGGCTTTTTTACCTATTCAGAGATGTTTTCCACGGTAATCACCTGTGTCTTTCTTATTTTACATTTTTTGTCACAGGTACATTGGTGTAAGAGTTAATTCCTAGCCATTTCGATCTTACAGATTAGATCATTAAATTGGCACCGTCTATGGGAAAGAAGACATTTACACGATATTCAAAGGATTACATTCACTCCACTATAAATTTCAATCATGTTTACTTCCAAAATCACCAACAACAGGAATCCAGCTCGATCTTTCAGTTTAACTAAAACAACTTACAGAGCTACGGGCGAATCTCTAGCCAAAATAGAGAATTGCAACGAGCATGAACGTCAGCTAGCTCTTGACCGAGATTGAGCTCCATGAGAAGAGCTCGAGGCCGAGCGACAAGCTGTTTGACAACATTCAAACACAGAAGACCAGATGACAACCATGTAGACTGCATTCAAGCTCTAAGAACTCAACAGATCCTCCAACAAGTGTTCGCAATTAATTGCTTGAAACTCTCGGGTTTCTATCGAGAAAGGGTTGGGACCTTGAGGACCACCATTAAAGCTATTTCCAGAATATTTAGCACGAACAATAACCTTCTATTTATTTGGGTGCTGAAGTTCAGTCCAAAACTAGCTGAGGTCACCAATTTCCAAACGGCAGGAGGAAAAAATGTGACCTAAACCTCGATTCCAGTACGTGATTGTTTAAGTGAGGGTACCGGTACACATAATCCTCAGCCTCCTCATCAAGCCACTCAACCGACACGTCAATATGTTATAAAGGAGGCATATGGATCAGCGTAGCAAAGG
>JACGCM010001364.1:0-18356 GCA_014058105.1 Kingdonia uniflora | reverse complement strand
CAGAGATTTGTCCTTCTATTGATGTAAGCTAAATACAATGAGCACATAAAATAATATCCGGAATACAGTGCAAATTATCTTTTCCATTTTCATAGATAAAATGTTAAAATATAGATGATGTTATGAAATAACATATAATTTATTTGGTATGAATGTAAATGGCTACTCAAGAATATGTGATGGATGCTCTCACGTCACATCACATTATACAAGTGATAAGCGGGTGTGATACATACAAAATGGCCTCTACCTAACTCTATTTCTTTTGTAATTGACGCTTCCATGTAATTTTTGAAAAAAAAAAAATTCCAGTGCTTCAGAGTCGGATTCATTAATTTTTAGTAAACTTCTGCAATCTCTTTGGATGCTTATTATGTATAGTCTGGTTGTGCGATTAACTTTCATGAAGCTTTCAGCTTGATTTTGGAAATCTTCATTACTTTTTCCCACACCTTTGCAATTTCCTTTGGAGGATTCTTATGACATTATAAGCTGTTCATTAACTGTTACATTCTGTTTTCAAACTTGCAGATAATATTAAGATGGCAGCTGCCAATGGAGTAAGAAGTGTTTGGGTTGGACAAAATGGAACTATCTACACCTGCTGTGTCAGCTGTTATATGTGAAAGAGTGGGAGCAGATGTAAGTTTTCCTTTTTTAGCTTTAAGGGCCTTAGATTGGCGTTTGGACTATGTCATTTTTAAGTTAATACTTTTTCTTCCTAAATAGTCTGGACTAACAATTTATGTTTTCTACCAATAATGTTATGTTGGACTTTGGAACTATTGTCCATTTTGTTATATATCTATGCTAGTTCACATTCTATTGCATGCATTGCTCTCCTAGTCCATTTTGTTATGGCTGCTGCTATCCATTATGATATTATGGCTGCTGCATGATGACAATGAAGTAGAAAAGCTTACAAATTTGTTGTTTTTCCTTTTCTCCTGTAAGCAATAAAAACTGGTTGGTTAACCTTGCCTGCAATCTGTATTTTCAATTGTGTATGATCGGCCTAGTTTTGTGGACTTGTGTAATTCTGATCACTAAGCATACATTTGTAAATGTCTTCGTATCTCACCACCCTCGTAGATTTCAGTGTTCATGGACCTTAACTATCGACTAAATAGCTTGCAAAAATACTCCCGTTGCACCGAACCAAGCTAAGTTATAAATCTTCAAACATATGAAGTTAGGCCTCAGAAAAAATAAAATAAAAAAATACTAACAAACACCATTTTGTATATTTAAAAACCGAATAGAAAAACCGGACCGACTGATTCGGTTTTGGTTCGGTTCTTTATGAGGTCGGTTCGGTTTCGGTTCGGTGTTCTCAAAAACCGGGGGTGTCCGGTCGATTCGCGGTTTAGGGCAAAACTGGACCGAACCGGACCGTGTACAGCCCTAATCGTTATTCACCGAATGCCAAAATTTACACTCGACTTGTTATCCTGTACAACCTGAAGCCACAAAAATTCAGGAAAAAAAAATCAAACCATGAAGAACACATATATAGCAAGCATTAGCAACCACTATATCCTCCATAATATGTAATAATTGAAAAACAAATATGCAAAGAGAATAAATAAGACAGATTAAAGTTCAACCCTTTGGTCCACCAATAATCATGCTTTATCCAGCCTAAGATTTTAATCCAAGAAAATTACAGAATTAATGGAAGAAAATAAAATACAATGAGGGTCCCAAACTGAATTGTGCCTCAAATCATTCAATCGAAGAGAAATTACCTGATAAAGAAGAAAACATAAGATAATCTTTCAGATGAAGCAAATACAATCCGCTGCAACTTTCTATTGAATTGGGCTTTAGTATTTTATTTTAAAGTGAAGGAAAGATGGGGTGTTTCATACTTGTGTGTAATGGGGCCTGAAAACCGATGAGTACATTCTCAGACTAACCATAATGAGCATTAAGGAAGAGATAGCTTTAGAGGGAGAGAAATAGATGTATTAGAGAAACGTTTCGGGAATAAGAAATTGAGGGCTTCTTAATTATGTCTGCGTTAGTGATGAGTTTTAAAACTAAAAAAATTGCTTTGTGAAATTTTGGAGGGAAGAGAAATATGAGATGCTGCCAGCAGAAATGTTTTTGGTAAGGAATCGGAAGAGAGAGTTGATGAAGACAATGGACAGTTTCAACTTTCAATAGACTGTTACCACTCAATAAATATGCCTAATTACGTTTTGGCTATTTTCCCTTAAGTCTTCATGACTGCTTAAGTTCATAATGGTGAATAAATTAGTGCATTAGGAAGTAAGATTTAGGTTGCCTTGACCCAAATTTTCGAGGGAATTGCAAATAAAAACTAACACTTAGATACATCTATGTAGAAAATGCGCTACATTTAGTAACTATGTAGCATCTATAAAGATTCACAATCTGATCAAAAGACATTATAAAATGGTATTAGGTGGCAATGACCGTAATAGAAATGCCTAGAGATACTGATAACATTAACATTAACGAAGAAATGCATAGAGATACTAAAATTCTATGTGCTCGTATTTAATGTATTTCGATAGATTAGGTCAGAATATACTATCAATCAATGATCTAGGATTGAACAGAAACAATCAAAAGTAAAGGCAATGAATTAAAAGACACAAGCAATGTTCACCCTGTGGAAACTCTTTACACAGGAGGAAAAACCACAGGTCGTTGTTGATGAAATCAACAACTAAAAATCCACTAATCAAAAGAGTTTAATCTGAATTACACTTACAGACTTGATAACCTAGTCTCAAGATTATCTCTATTCTGACCAAAGCTTCATGCCAAGAATCGTTCTTCTATTCTCGCAACAACCCTTTCTTGATCTCCACCAAATCTTTTTTTGTTCTCTCAACAGCCCTTCTTGATCTCCCACCAAGAACCTTCTTCAACGATATGTAGGAAGTATTGTCAAACTAATTCAACATAGATCTCTGGATTAAAAGATGATTATTGATATTGAATTCACTATCTGATAAAGAAGTTTTAGCATTCTGAAAAAATAATTGGTTTTTAAATAAAAAGACCGGGAGAGAAAAGCAAAACAAGGTTTGCTTAAATAGTAACCCTATTCTCCGAGAGTCGTTCGAACGACAATAAGTATCGTTCGAACGAAAAATTGGCTATGAGCCAAAAAGCAGGGGATATGTCAACTCGTTCGAACGACAATAAAACTCATTTGAACGAAAATTGGCTATGGGCCAAATTTCCAGGAGACATGTCAAGTCGTTCGTACGACTTGAAAACTCGTTCGAACGACAATTAAATAGAAAACTTATTTCTTTATCATTGAGTTCTACTGACCTTCTGTTCAGAGATCCCATTTTGTCACTGTCTTCAACTGAAACAACTAACGACTTCACAGACACGAAATGGAACAAATAAGCCTTTCAATCTCCCCCTAGTTTATTTCGTGACAAATAAAAACTAAGACGAACACACGACTCTGTAGTACTTCCCAGCGAAGAGAGTGTCTAGACCTTAGAAAGACACCACCCTTTTGAATAGGTTCAATCTCTGGACCTCTTCTAGGAATAATATCGTCTTACAACCCTGTTTTCATCAGATAGTGTGATTGAATATATGCACACTCAGCAAAGCATTTATGATATATGGGGAAAAAGAACTTAGAAGATAGTCACAAACAAACTCAAAAAAATAAAACATACATCCAGAGAAGCGTTTGCAAACCAGTTATGTAAATTCTTTCCTCTTCCATTTGATACGGAAGAAACAATCAAACAACTGCAAACAACTATCTGAAAGAAAAGAAATTAGAGATAACTAATAAAGAGATAAAAAAATGTAGTACTAGATAAATGGTAGAGTTAGTACAAAAGCTCCTATCTCACATGCTCAAAACAAACAAAAACAGAATCTCAAAGAAAAATAAACAAAAGAAAACCAAAATGGAGAGCAGATGGAGGAAAAAAAATCTAGCAAAGGCACCCTATGCAGTCAGTCATCTCCAGAATCAGAATGAAGCACAAAACCATGTGACTCCTCGACAGGATGAAGGCCCTGAACCTCTGTCTCAAGAGTCCTCAGGTGCCCCTCAATAGTCTCAGACGACCCTCAATAGCACCCCAACCTGGTTGTCACTGTCTGAAGCATGCTCCCAATACTCTGAATAGAAACACCACCTGAGGCTGTGCGCTGAGCTAGAAGAACTGATGTGCTCACCTGGAGGGACAGGCGAGAAGGTACATAGGAGGAAGATGAGATGCACTCTTGTGATAAATTACTCGCATCTAATTTTTCAGTTTTTGTATCCTCAGGTTCATTAGGGAATACTTTGTAGCCAGCAGCAGTAAGAATTGCCATAACAAGTCGAGCAAATGGTTATGAACTCCTGGTCTCCGTTTTGGTGCTAGCATCAATTATCCCTCAAGAATGACATTAGGTAGATCTATCCAATATCATTCTTGAAGGCATAAAGAAAAACCTTCATCCTCTCAGAGAGTTCATTCTTTTGAGAACGCGGAATGATATTTGTAATAACTATGTTGTGGACCAGGCGAGACTCATCATCTAACATCTTTCGGGAAACAATACCCGATCCAGTATACAGACGATGCTGAGCTGTGATGTCAATCACCATAGTATGCAAATCAGGAAGAATAGGAACCCCATCCTCCTCAACTCCCCCTCAGAAGTAGCAGCAGGCCTGGGATAATACGATGCTGGCCAATACATCTCAGAACCGCAATGCACTGAGAAGAAGGAAACCCAAAATAGCGTAGATACTATCCTAGTGACTGTGTATGTGGAGCCATCAATAGTGACGGATAAAGTATGACTATACAGAGTACGGATATGCTCAAGTTGCAGAGTAGCATAGAATAGTCAAACAATCCTCGGATAGACCTTTCCAGACGGAGTAAGAATCTTGGTCCAATTTATTTCTTTAAACTTCGCAAAAACCTGGGCATAGCCTTCATTCACCTCAGAAACACTTTTGATGTCGACGACTTGATCTTTCACAATTGGCCGATCTTTAAACCTTTTTTCCGTAGCCCAATATACCGGGTTAGCACCAACCCTCTGGCCATCAAGAATAGCTGTATTGTCAGAGCGAGATCTCTTGTTACCGATCTGTTGCTTAGGTACCATTTGAACAAAAAGGGCAAGCTATTGTAACTAACAGTATCAGGTGTATAACCAACCCAATATCAATCAAGAAACGCACACCTACTGAAGCCAAGAAAACTCTAACACCTGCACGAAAACAACACCACCACCTCCCCAAACTTAACCAACACGGTTAAGCAGGGGAACCCAAACAAGCACAATTTCAACCCAAAACCTGTAGTGATCAATCCCAACTCCAATCCCAAATTCTTTTCCACTTATATTCAACACTGCTTCTAACCAATCAATCAGTTCTTCAAACACACCAACAAAAATCCCCTTGTCCAAACAATAAAAAAAAAAATTCCAAAACTAACAATGCCCACAATATCAACAATCATAGAGGTGCAATAAACAACTTAGGAGATTTTTCATACAGGTCTAAGCCAATTCCTCCAAAGAAGCATACCAAAGAAAAACTAGGGAACAAACAGTACGGGGAACCAAAACTTACCAAATTGAAACCCAAGCGTCAAATTGAACGTGGAGGAGTAGAGAAGATACCAACTTTAGCTAATTCCCTTCCAATCAAGACCCAACAACAAGCTTTAAAGAACAATGGTGGAGTGTAGTTGAGAAGAAGAAAGAGAGGGACCAAAAAAATCAAATCAAATTTGTTTTTTAAAATAACCAAACCCAGAATCTTTTCTAAAAAAAAATACACTGCAGTTTGGAAATGGATGAACCAAAGGAAGTAATGGATGAAAAAGATGAAATGGATGAAAGAAAAGAAAAACTCATCCAAAATCACTGAGTAGCCATAAACAAACGCAGAGAGAAAGAAAAGAAAAACAAGACTAACATACACACTCCCCCTCAATATATGCAGTCATATCTATAAGCATAGCAGATACACGATAGATAATATTATAGAGCTATACACTAAATAATACAATAGAACTTGGTGTGTGTATGTGTAGTATAAACAACGTCCTGACAAGTAGGCATACGAAGATCACTATATTGGAAACGTGATTCAACTTAGGCCTCTCATGGTTGGTCACTCAAAGTCACTGAGAATTTACTAGTAATCACTCTTAGGGAATATGAATATGAGTAATGAAGTTAAAAATTCATAATCCAAGAAAGCGGCGCCATTTTAATGAAGATCTCATAGAAGGAATATCAATTGTTTTGGTGGTGTCAAGTTAAGTACCATAGATTTTCAAACTATCATCTCCACTAATCCCAATTGCACTAGACATAAAATCAGCTAGGACTTTTAAGGTTGAAATGAAGGCAAAGGTAGGCTAGTGAGGAAAAATGTGTTTTGCTGGCATTCTGAGGATAAAAAGAACTTCCACCTCCATTGTTGTTATCAATACACCTCATTTCCTCTTTTATTATTTATTATTTATTATTATTATTATTATTTTTATTTATTTATTTATTTATTTATTTTTTCGACCTTTGTTGTGATCACATCCATTGTTGTTATCGACACATCTTTTGGCACTCTTTGAATATACACTTTGTTGTAACAAAATATTCTCCTAAGCAGCACTCATGTACACATCACCCTTCAGATTGTATTACTTCATGTCCTCAAAACAAAAGGTTAAAACAAGAATTTGGCGAATACAAAAAAATGACTTATTTTAGGCTCAACGGGTAGCAAGTGAATTAACGATTTTGGGTTAGATGCTAAAAAGTCAAAACAGGAGCAAATAAAAATGCCTAAAATCATGTCCTAAGACTTGTGCAATATCTCGTTTCGCCTCAAATCAAGTAGAGAAAATGTTATAGTATTTTAACTTGAATTATATATTACCATCAACAATTGACTAATGCATTAAATAATGAGATCAGAAATAAATAGAGAGTTTGCTGGAAAGAATTTATTTAATATCATTCAACACTAGAACAAAAGGTTAGATCCTCACATAATGTTAGGTAACGAAGTCTCTTCATTGCCCTTCAAGATTTCTACATATACCGAAAGTTAGGGACAGTTGAACCTCGTGACGAATAAGTAATGCCAAGTAACTTAAGCATTAAATGAATATAGAACACGTAAATAATTTCTATACATGTATATGTAAAGCTCGATAGGCTAAGTGCAAAACAGGGACGATAGTTAGTAATAGTAAAAAGACATTACACATACCTGACGATGTCCACAAGATAGCGACACCACAGACAGAAAGACCAGAGGGATTTAGGAAATGGAACAAACACCAATAGTGCAATAAAGATTTTCAAACCGAATAGCATCCAAAGGTTTGGTGAAGAGATTAGCAAGTTGATTCTCCGTACAAACATACTCCACAATTACAATCTTTCGTTCAACAAGGTCTCGAATGAAGTGAAATCGGATGTCAATGTGCTTGGTCCGTGAATGTTGTTCAGGATTCTTGGAAATGTTGATTGCACTTGTATTATCGCAATAAAGTGACATTACTCCCTGATTCAGCCCGTAATCATGTAACATTTGCTTCATCCAGAGTAGTTGAGTACTACAACTTCCCACAATAATATACTCTGCCTCCGCAGTAGACTGTGAAATATAATTTTGTTTCTTGCTTTGCCATGCCACGAGATTATTCCCAATGTAGTAACATCCCCCAGAGGTACTCTTCCTTTCATTAAAATTTCTTGTCCAATCAGCATCTGGGTATCTAATAATTTCAGATGTAATGTCTTGAGTATACCACAATCAAAACTCACAAATCCCAGACACATATCGAATGATCCGTTTAACAGTGTATAAGTGGGATTCCTTAGGACTTGCCTGATAATGTGCACATATGCAAACACTGAACACAATGTCTGGTCGACTAGCTATAAGATACAATAAGCTTCCTATTATGCTCCTGTATATCTTTTGATCCACATCAATACCTGCAAAGTCCTTACTCAATTTCGTGGTAGTGCTTATTGGTGTCCGGGCATGTTTGGAAGAATCAAGACCAATTTTTTTTATAATATCCTTTGCATATTTAGATTGAGAAAACAAAGATACCATCCTCCTATTGCTTGATTTGAAGACCTAAGAAATAGGTCAATTCTCCACCCATGCTCATCTCAAACATTTTTTCTATTAACTAGCCAAATGCTTTGACACGAGAGTCCGACATAGATCCAAAAACAATATCATCCACATAAACCTGAGCAATATGAATGTCATCTCCTTCCCGCTGAATAAACAATATCTTATCAACTCCCCCTCGAATGAACCTCTTTCCAAGAAGAAAGTTTGAAAGTCTATCATACCACGCTCGAGGAGATTGTTTTAGGCCATAAAGTACTTTCTTCAAACAATAAACATGCTCTGGGCGATGAGGAACTTCAAACCCCTTTGGTTGAGCTACATACACTTCTTCCTCAAGTAGCCCATTCAAGAACGTACTTTTCACATCCATCTGATAAAGCTTAAATTTTTTGTGATAAGCAAAAGCCAAAAGCATCTGAATTGATTCAAGTCTAGCTGTGGGAGTAAAAGTTTCTTCGACATCCACCCCTTTTATTTGATTGTATCCCTAAGCTACCAACCTTGCTTTATTTCGGACAACATCACCGTTTTCATCAAACTTGTTCTTGTAAATCTACTTAGTGCCAATAATATTAGTATTTGCCGGTCGTGATACTAAGTCCCACACATCTTGTCGTTTGAATTTATTGAGCTCATCTTGCATGGCGTTAATCCAATATTCATCAGATAAGGCATCTTTCACGTTTGTTGGTTCAATGATGGACACATAATACACACTCTCCACTGTCTCATATAACGTAGAACAATGATACCCGACACACCTAGCGGACTCATGAAGTGTAGGGCATTCATAATCATCAAGGTATCTAGGAGCACCACAATTCTGAGACAGATTAGTATGGACAGTAACATTTGGTGCTAAAATTTCCCCAGAAGATGTTGTAGGAGCGTCAGCGTGTGGTTCTTCTTGAACATCTTGTGTCACAATAGATGAGGTTGGCAGGGAATCTACTTGAACATTTTTATCTCCATCATCTGTTTGTCCAAGAACTATCGGGTTGTCAACTACCACATTAATCGACTCCATGACCATTTTGGTCTTCAAGTTGTAAACAGGATAAGCCCTACTTTTTGTGGCATATCCTAGCAAAATACCTTCATCACTTCGGGCATCAAATTTTCCAATGTTCTCCCGATCACAAGCGACATAACACTTACTCCCAAACACACAAAAATATTTTACGTTCGGCTTTTTTCCAAACCAGAGTTTATATGGCGTATTAAGTGTAAGAGGACGCAGATAAACTCTATTGATAATATGACACGAGGTATGAATAGCTTCTCCCCAAAAGTTATTAGGAGCATTTTTTCCATGAAGTAATACCCGCCCCATTTTCTGTAGAACTCGGTTCTTTCGTTCTGCGACTCCATTTTGTTATGGTATGATTGGTGCTGAAAATTCATGTTTGATCCCATTTGTTTTGCAGTACTCAATTCACTGTCCTTGAACTCTCCTCTACGATCACTTTGAATTTTATCAATAGAGCAATCTTTCTCATTATGTATTCGCAGAGCTATAGCATGAAATTCTTCAAATGTGTCCGTCTTCTGCTTTAATAGTGCAATCCAGGTGAATCGTAAGAAATCATCAACCATAACCAAAATGTACTTCATTCCACCCAAAGTAGTCACCCTCATAGGACCCATCAAGTCCATATGAATTAACTCCAGAACTTGCGTAGTGGCAATACTGGTAGATTTTTGTGCAGACTCTTGGTTTGTTTTCCAATTTAATATGGTCCACGTACTGCATCGGTTAGCTTGCTTAGTTTCAGAGCCCCCCAAACTATTTTCTTACTAGTAATCTTTGCCAGATCACTGAAGTTCACATGTCCTAACCATTAGTACCAAAGTTCTACATCACTTATCTTAGCAACTTTACATGATATCTCCATTTGCGATACAACATAGCAGTTGTCCGAAGCTCTATCAACAGTCACAATGCATTTCCCGTATTATCAAAGATATAACATTTTTTCTTGTCAAATGTTACTATGTTGTCCGTATCACATAAGTGACTCACACTCAGAAGATTTACAGTGAGTCCTTTGACATAGAGTACATTATCGACTGTCGGGCACCCAATTCTTTCTAAACTCCCCTTTCCCACAATCTTTCTACTCATTCCTCCTCCAAAAGTGACATCACTTCCTTGAATATCTGTGACATTATTCAGACGTGTGGCATCCCCTGTCATGTGCCGAGAACATCTACTATCTACATACCACTGTGTAGAGTTAAATACATTTAGAGCCATTACTATAATATAGGGCCGTAATTATGGTAGAAGGTCCTTCTTTTGGACCTAAACAGATCTCACTTTTTTCCGTTTTTCTGTCGCTTGAGTCATATTCCTGAAATCATTAAAAGACTTTTGGGCAAAAAACGAGTTAGCAAATGATTGGGCATATGATCGTTGGGGTTTCCCTCTTTCCAAATGTAGATTATTCCTACCACGGAATTGAGGAACATATCTACAATAGGGAGCAAGATGACCCTTTCGACCACAAGCCTCACAATAAAATGCATGAAAGATAAAAGTCTATTTAGTCTAACTATGAGGAACATTATTAACATTTTGTATGGGCAAGGATGGTACTGGTGTAGCTTTGACAAACTTAGTAATTTGAGGTGTAGGCTTAGCATTTTGTTCATCAAATCCAAGTTCCCTTTTGTCAGTACCATTTTTGCTCATACTTAACATTTTGTCAATATTCCTTGTTCCATGGAGAAAAACTTCAAGTTTCTGCTTAGTAAAAGTCAAGTCAAGTTTGAGCTTCTCAAGTACAGTTTCAGTCAATTTTGATTTCCCCATAGTAGTATGCTTTTCTTTTTCACACAAATCAAGTTTGACAATAAGAACATTTTTCTCTTTCTTAAGTTTCTCAAACTGAGAAATAAGTTGAGAATACAATTCCTCAATCTTGGGTTCTTCACTATTATCACTTTCATAATCACTCTGACCTTCAATAAAGTTTTCTAGTTCAAACGGGTCAGAATAATTATTACTATAGTTTATTATACTATACTAGGAAATGCACAATAGTTACCATTTTCATATTCTTGGGGATGATCATCAAATTTATCATTATCGTCATCCCAAGTTACTTTAATATTCATGGCCTTATGGTTACTATTAGAGCTCTTAGTGGGACAGTTGTGAGCATAGTGACCATACTTATGACATCTATAGCATTCAACCTTATTAAGATCTTGATCAGAGTCGTTGTGAGGGCGAGTACTTGAGTTAGTTTGTTTACCATAAGACTTAACATGATCATGAGGACGAGACTTGTAATTCATATTTTGCCATTGTTTCTCAAATTGCCTCTTTTTTAAAAGTTTTCTAAATTGTTGGCTTATAAGAGCAATCTGATAGTCAAAGTCAAGTTCCTCATCATTGTCAGAGACACAGTAGTTGTCAACATCTCTGGTTCCCTGAGAAGATAAAGAGCTGGAGGAAGACTTAAATGCCACACTTTTATTCTTCTTAGGGTTTTCCATTTCCATTTTAATTTCAAACGTACGTAATTTTCCAGTAAGTGTGTCAGGTTTCATGGTTTTAAGATTGTGTGCTTCATTTATGTCATCACGTCTGGATCTAAAACTCTTAGGAAGAGATCTTAGAATTTTATGTACTATTTGAATATCAGTGTATCCAGCTCCTAAAGAAGAACTGTTGTTGACAATGACGTTAAGTCTGGCATAAAACTTACTAAATGACTCATCCTCACTCATCCTGATATTTTCAAATTGAGATGTGAACATTTGTAATTTACTTTCTTTAACTGTATCATCACCTTCGTAAGTGCGCATCAAGATGCCCCAAGCTTCTTTCAAAGTGGTACACGCAGATATATGCCTATACTCACTTTGGCTCAGCAAATTAAAGATAACATTTAGACCTTTAGAATTATACCCAGATATTTCATTTTCTTCCTTGGACCATTGATTTCTAGGTTTAGGAGCTTCTACAACAATTCCTGGTTCACCCTGCATAACAGTCGGAGGCACCCATCCATCTTCAATGGCAATCCAGACATCTTGTCCCATGGATTACAAGAAGGCAATCATTCGAACCTTCCAGTAAGGAAAGTTTGTGTCATCAAAGAGTGGTAGACGATTTATAGGACCTCCAAATTTTTCGGAATCCATTAAATTAAACAAGCACATAAACAGGATCACCGCTCAGAATATAAAGCCTACAAGCGATTCTGCTCTAATACCAATTGAAATTCTATGTGCTTATATTTAATGTATTTCAATAGATTAGGTCAGAACTATTCCTATCAATCAATAATCTAGGTTTGAACAAAAATAATCAAAAGTAAAGACAATGAATTAAAAGACACAAGCAATTGTTCACCCTGTGGTAACTCCTTACCATTTGACTAAGAGACATGTCAAGTCGTTCGAACGACTTGAAAACTCATTCGAACGATAATTAAATAGAAAGCTTATTCCTTTATCATTGAGTTCTACTTACCTTCTGTCCAGAGATCTCCATTTTGTCAGTGTCTTCGACTGAAACAATCACGAGACTTCACAGACACAAAATAGAACAAATCAAACCTTTTAGATACTGACTAACACATAATTTTGACTCACTACTATAGTGAGAAATAACAACCAACTCACTCATATATATGAACAAACACCCAATTTATTTTATTTTTCTTGAATTCATAGTCAAACTAACAAAAGTTTCAGAAATAATAAAAATGTAAGTACATTAGAAGAAGAAAATTCAAGACCTTGTATTGTCACTGAAAGCACATTAAGATTAAAGACAACAACCTATCTTACCTGACTATATTTCCCTGAGATTTTATGAAAATGATAATAAATTTAGTCTTCTAAACCATGTTGTGACCCATCAGTAAACCATTTTTAAGCAACATCATCTCTCAAATTAACATGTTATAATTCCCTGCAACTACAGAAGAAGATTTGGTTGTGATGTGTTGCTTATGAAAAAAATGCTATAAATTGGACTTCTAATGTGCTTTAATTTTTCTACCAAAGCATAAAATCCGAATATCTCATAGTTAAAACACCAAAGTATAACATAAAATTGTCAGCAAGAAAATAATTACCTCTAGAACTAATAGTATTGCCAACGTCATCAGTAAGTCCCGCTCTCCTTGATTTTGATCAAAAGTAATTTCTTCGCAACTTCCCCTACTACTCCCCTTTCAAGATAACCAATAACTTACCTTATGTTTTTGACTCACTTTCTACACAAATACATTTCAGAAAGTCTTCAAAAATAATCTCACAACTAACATACTAATAGTACTTCTTAATAAAAACAACAAAAACCTCAAGAAATCCAACACATGTAGAGATGATGATGAGAAAATATACCTGGTAAGGATGTTCCACATACGCCTTAGTAAATATACCGCTCCTGTATTGGTTAAAAACTGGAGATGTCACCGAGCTTCAATCAACAGAATCCTTAACTGTTAATAAAGGTTATATTTTGTAGATGTCATTCCAAAGATACATCAGGCAAATGTCATTACTCTATGCTAAGTAACGTTTTACCAAATACCTTGGGAATTATTTTGTAGTGCCAGTGTGAAGTTAATATGTTTCAAGTTACTGGTGATGGCTTAGGAATTATAGAAGGAGTGAAGTATTTGATGATGCTTATTACCCAAGCATGCTAGACAATATACACAGAGTAGATGAAACCTACATAGTCAAAATTATAATTATAAAATTGACTCGGCTAGAGCCCAATTCAGGGTAAAAAAGGGTGCTATCAATCTTTTCTTACATTTGGGCTTGCAGCATGCTAGACAATATACACAGAGTAGATGAAACCTACATAGTCAAAATTATAATTATAAAATTGACTCGGCTAGAGCCCAATTCAGGGTGAAAAAAGGGTGCTATCAATCTTTTCTTACATTTGGGCTTGCAATATTCCAATAGGAAAAAAGTTAAAGCGAATGCATAAGATTCAAATATTTAAGAAAAGGTAAAACCATATTTGCATGAAAATCAAAAGAATGCTAAGGGGCATAAACAAATAAATGGAGCAACCAATAGCTTGTAACATCATTATGCATAACATCTTTTGCATTGAATTGTTAAAAATTCATGGTGGTAATCCAACAATAATTTGCAACAACCAAATATGATAGTTTATTTGGTTCAATAGAAAATTACCTTCATCATTGATTTGTCCCTTTTGGAGTATTTTGGTTGTTGACATGTTGTAAATGCATTGGGCTTTGTTGCCTGTAAAGAAAAAAAATAGTATATTATACGCTGCAATATGCTTAGTGTTTAAGTATAGTGGAATACGTGCACAAAGATAAGGTAACTACAGTCATAAGCAAAATAAATATTGTATAAACATAAACAAACAAAAAGTATATTTTTATAAGCCTGGTACCTTTCTTTTACTTTATTTATTATTTTTTTACTTTAAGGAGCAACACATAATAGCATCTGAGTGATGCCATAATGTTTTGATAAGGTATTCACTTGCTCCATTGCTAAATTTGAGTAGCTCCTATCGCAAAAAGTACATGGTGGAATATATTAACATATATGAATGTCTAGACCACTTAATCTTGTATATCTTAGCATTTTTGTTATGAAACAAATTAACTATGTGGAAATGGAAGTGGAACCACAACAAATAACACATTTGGTTTATTTGAAAGAAATGGATTAGGATATACCTATAGCTTGAGTTTTGTTACCTGTAACGAAAAAAAAAGTATATTATACGCTGTAATATGCTTAGTGTTTTAAGTAAAGGGGAATAGGTGCACAAAGATAAGGTGACTATAGTCATAAACAAATAAATATTGTATAAACATAAACAATAAAAGATTTTATTTTTATAAGTCTGGCACCTCTCTTTTACTTAATTTTTTTTTTCACTTCAAGGAGCAACACATAATAGCATCTGAGTGATGCCATAATGTTTTGATAAGGTATTCACTTGCTCCATTGCTAAATTTGAGTAGCTCCTCTCGCAAAAAGTACATGGTGGAATTCATATTATAAATCTCAACGATTGTCCTACGTGGCGTGTCAATGCTAACTGTGACAAGATGATGCGGCGCTGATAAATAACAAGTCTGCCCTTATGTACAGAGACAAAGAGGGGTCCTAATTTGCTTTGGATGCCTCGAAAATTGTACATGGAGGGACAATTTTGGGATTTCAAGTCTTAAGCCCAAAAGCTAAACAAACTCATCCCGACACTAAACTTATCTTTCCCGACACTTGCTTCTCCCAAACTAAAAAAAAAAAATTGAACAAAACCAACGCTCTCTCTCTACCAACTGAAACTCTTTTCTCTTTTGAATCCTGTGATCTCATTGCCTCTCTCTCTCTCTCTCTCTTTCACTACAAAGGTGTAAAGTTTTGTATTCTATTCAAATTCCTCTGATTTACTCTGATTTGGGGGTAGCTTTAGATTTGCTCAGATTTGTGTTCGATATGTTAGGTAATTGTGCTATGATTTAGGGCTTTTACCAACTCTGATTTGGGAGTTTTATTGCTTGATTTCAAGGAGTTTGGTAAGCTCAACGTGTTCATTGATATCCTGATGCTTGATCATTGATTTATAGGTATGCCTTTGAGTACTTGATTTGGAGGCGTGAAATCATTGATTTAACAGCTTTTAGGCCATCTATTGGTAAGTTTAATTTGGTTTTCCCTAGATAGTAAACGGCAAATAGATACTAAATGATATGAAATTCTATCTGTAATAGCCTATTTTTGTATTGGACAAAGATAGTGTCTTACACCCTTGAAATATGGAATATTAGCTAGAAACTGGAAGTAATTAACACAAGCTTTAGCGTAAAAAACCCTTGAATGGGTAAAAACCACGACCTCTCCTGAGGATTTTTGGAAAGAATAGTGTTTATATAATGCTAGCTATTACAAAGAGAAAGAGATAGAATATCTGAGTTTAGTAGGGATGACTTTCTCTAAGAGTTTTTTAGTAGATGATTCTAGCCCTCTTGGATTCTGATCACCAGATCTCTCTTTATAGGTCTTATAATATGACCGTTATTACTTTAATGAGGAACGCTACAAATATCAGGTTTGATGAGTCTTTTATGAAGTCTTTTGTACGTCTTGTTATCTGATAATTGTTGATCTTGTAACGGATCTCTTGATGACCTTAGCTGTAACTTTGAACTGTTAGTGAAGATACGATCTCTAATGATGTTCGTATGTATACGAACTGTTGATGGATATCTGAGTTAGCGATAACTTCGGACTGTTGATGATTCATCAAACTCATTATTTTGTGAACCAAAGTCTTTCTCTGCCAACTCCAATCCCTATTCCTCTAACTTTTCATGGGATGTCGTGGGAAGAAGTAGAGGAAGTAGAGGATGATTATCATCAAATGTGGTGATTCTACTATATGGTCTTGTTTGTTGCTTACCGTGGGCCTGTCTGCGGATTCTTGCAAAGGATGCGGTGGCGGCAGAAGATGAAAAGGCTGAGGTATTATCTGTGAAGTATTGTCGATATCCTGGGAAGGATTGGGTATTGCAATGGTGGAGGTGGTCCTTCATCTTTAGTGGTTGCGGAGATGGTGGGGGTTACGGAGGAGTGGTGGGACTAACTTTGCCTTCCGCCCCACTCCAGTTCTTCTGCCAGGCCTTTCATTGCTTCTGTTTAAGTGTTGCACTGTCATTTGTATAATAGGTTGTCTTTCGTGCTGCAGAAGAAATAATTGTCTATAGATCTTGTAATCTTAATTTTCGAGCTAAATGAAATATTTGTCCTTGTAAGTTGCTTGTCTTGAATAAGAAATTTGAACTTGTTTATTTTATCTTGTAAGTGTTTGAAACTGTTTGAATGAACTGATGTGGGACATCATGTAAAATCTTGAACTAGTCAAAGATTAAATAGGTCGAGGATATGTAAATCGAATTTTTGCTGAGTTGGATGACGTTGAGTTAAGTATATATTTCTGAGCTGTGTAGATCGCACTATAATTTTGTTACCTTGTTGAGATATATTGTTGTTATGCATAGTATCTTTCGTGCTTCATATAAGCTCTTGTTGTGAGAGTATCATCATAGTCAACTAGAACAATTGTGATCCTGTTATGGAACTTGGTCGTAGCTTCTTATGTGGTGTGTTTTGTGAAGTTCTGTTAGATGTAGGGCTACATGAGGCAGCAGTTCGAGAAATCGTGCTGGATAAGCTGGCTGAAGAGGATGAGAGAACTACTGGTGGGGAAATCATTCCAACCATATGTAATTATATGTAAAGTCGGATGATTGACCATAGTAAAATGATTTATGTTTGTTGAGGTCATTTTGTCATCACTTTTCTGTATCTGTGATAATGGTCGAATGAGATATAATTGAAGCAGGATTTGTTGCTGATTTTCTGCTTCTGTCAGATCAAAAGTAAGGTGAGTGACAGCTGTAAAAAGTTGTACTAAGATTTTGAACTGGAAATCATGCTATAAATAGTGTAACAAGATCGTGTAGCCGCATAAGGTGTTGCTGTACGAAGGTGATCATGCTACATGATCTGTACAAATCTTCTTGGGCAGTGAGTCTTTGGAATTAATAATGGCAGAGAAGACAGACAGACGTGATAACCGAACATGTTACTCCATAAATCATTATGAGGGAAAATGAAAAGACGTGCCTGCAAGGAGAGATGATACTGGCACGTGTCCTAAAGACTATTATTTCAGAAACTGAGGGATAATAAAAATTGTCTTATTCTTCTCGCAAAACACATTCAGTTACAGAGAGAGAAAGAAGCATTCTAGAGAGAGAAAGTCTTTGAACTTCGATCGTAGTCCACCGTTATACTGTGATCTTGCTAGGAAAACGTGATTTTTGCCGTCTAAAGTGAAGGTGATAACCGAAAACGACGACTACTACTCTTCTAGTATAGGTTAGTAATTCTGTTTCTACTATTTTATTGTTGTTAGTTGTTTGTCATGGTAGATGGTAGTTGCATGTGTGAACTGCTCGGTAGGTTAGTAATTGTTGGGTATGGTGAGGGAGGAGGCCTATTTGATTATAAAATGTTGAATAGACTTTTCTTGTATGTGGTAGATGCGTTCTAAAAATTAAAACCCAGTAGTAAAGTTGCGGTTTCCTCCAGTAGTGAGGAATCATCGTCGTCTGGCAGGACTATGGATGATTCGGAAGTGAGGGGTACTGTAGCTACTGATATGCCGGCTGTTGTACATTCTGGG
>JACGCM010000495.1:0-24949 GCA_014058105.1 Kingdonia uniflora | reverse complement strand
TCTTATTATTTTTGTTTTTGGGACTGAAAAAAATACTCCGTCCTTAATAGTATAAGTTTAGGGACCCGTCCCTAATTGTATAAGTTCAAGGCGTCCCTTGTAGGTATAGGTTCTAGGTTAGGTTTAGGGACTAAGGGAAAACACCGCGAAAACATAAAATGAAAAGTTTTAAACTCAAATTTGTCTACTCAATCTCTCCTCACGTAGTCCTTCTCCATATAACTCAACTCAATCCTTCTACCTCAACTCAACTCCATCTTCAACCTCTACTCAACTCATTTTGTCTACTTCATGCTTCTCCATATCGCCGCAATCCTTCTCCTTCAACTCTTTTCGACTGCTCAAACTTCTTAAAACCCCAATACACAATCTGATTTGTTGGTTATTGCTTTTGGGTTTGCTGATTGTTGATATCTATTGCTAATCTCTTTTACTGCTCCCGGGGTTGCTGATTTGTTGATCTATTTTGCTTATCTCGGGTTTGCTTATTTGTTGATCCCAATTCCTGATCTCTATTGTTGCACCTGTAAGTTTTTCGATTTCAAACTCTAATTTTTTTTCCTTCTAGAATTGTTAGGTTCAATGTGTAGTATTCAATTTATATGTTGTGATTGAATAATTCTTTTCTCGTGATAGTTGATTCCCAATTGCTGACCTCGCCTTACTTAGTAATCCTACCTAATATATGTAACATAAAGGTGATGAAGTAAATCAACTACATTCCCTTTTGTACAATAATAAGAAAATATATCAAAGAACTGAATCAAATAGAGTGAAGAAGGTAACAATTCTAGCTTTGTTTTTGGGCGAAAATATTGTGTGGCTGTGTTTTCATGAAAACCAATGAAAAGTACAATCATTTTGGATCAAAATGGGAGAAGGCAACATCATGGAATTCTTTCTTTTGTTGTTTGGTTGGACCTAGAAAATGATGAAAATTATCTAAGAATATACTTATTTGTAACAAACATGTTTTTACATAGATTGTCTGAATCTGGATTTTCTCTCTATATTCTACCCTCTGCATTCTCTTAATCCATAATTTTCCCTTTTAATCCGCACTCAACGATTTTCTTCAAAATAATTTCATTTCCAATAGGTGTTACTCTGAGTTGTACAAGCTCCACTCTCTTTTAATGAAGCCGAAGTTCTTTAACATTTTCCACCTTCAAAGTAATTGAAGACTTCATATACTTAAATCGTACTCTCGTCAAGCTCATGCCACTTCTCACTGTCATACCTGAGGCTTCAAAGTAATGTAGGTGAAGTCGTACATAGGCTTGTACATGGATGAGAATCATAAAAGTTTTATACTTGCTTTGACGTAAATTTGTTAATAGACTATTTCAATCTCGAAGACCTTGCATTCACCTTGACTGTAAGCTGGAAGGTTCAATGATAATAACCCGTTTTCTGCATCATAATTAAATTCCTTATCCTCTTTATTCACAGTATAATACTTTGGTTTTTTGCTCGAATATGCTTCAAGACAACCACAGCCTCGCACTATGATTTGTAGTTTACAAGTTGAGGAATCCTCGCTGCAGTTAAGAGCTTCAATCGCTCCTCCAGAGTTGTACATGTCAACCAATCCTATGGGAGCAAAGTGAATCGTTTGATTATATACCCTAATTGGAGAAATAGTATATATTTCACAATGTAGAACACCAAAAGTAACTTCAATACTTCTGTTTATTGTTAGTCTCGAAAGAGTTCCTGCTTTAAAAGCATATACTGCACAATTACCAGCCCAATTTTCACCTGCGACCTCTTGAAGAAATTCGACGTCAACGGGCTTCACAGAGCTTGAGAGTACAGAAGGCTTAGGTTCCAATACATGCTCACTGGGATTTCTTTCTTTGCACGACCAACTTCCTGATCCTTGGCAGTTAAAAACACCAATAACTCCACCTAACTTGTTCAAATTCCAGATCTTAAGTAGACTCTTTCCATCCATGACTGGGTCCACGAATAATCAATCCGGAGTAGGTCTTCCGGTACATCCACTTAATGCTCGAGCAGCACCGTGAAACTCAGCTGTTGCATGGTAGCTATGAAACGTATTCCAGTCTGGTACAAGATCTCCCCGAGAAAGAGACCGTTGGACGCAACTGAGCAAATATGCAAGGTCTGAAATGTATTCACACTATTAAACCTAGTAGTTCTATCAGCACCAGGGTGGAAAACTGCTTTTGCTGCTCCACAAGTTTTCAATGTTTCGAGATTCGAAGCTGTGGGGGATGGCAAAACCGATAACACTCCAGTAAGAAAATCATACTCTTATTTTCAATTCTCACTCCCTAGAGACTGGAGTTTTAATCCAGGCTTAATGCTAAAACGACCTTAAGAATCTACATATTCAGGAATACGAAATATCTTGAACTTCTTAATGGGATAACTTATTTATATCTGTGACTGCAAAATAGTAGCATTATATTGATATTAACACGAGTCCAACTTTGGTGTTCGAATTTATGTCGCGAAGCTATAAATTGCAACAACCGGTATTTATGTTATTGGCAACTCAGGGTTGTATAAGCCATGGCCTAACGATTAATTGCAATGGCCAAGACAGACTTGTCGCAATTTTATCCTATTTATATCCTTATTGAATAGTTGATCACTTGCGAAAAAATAATTATATTTTTTATATGACCAAACTAAAGGCATTTTTGAGAGCTTGGGAAGCTACATGCAAATCAACCTCTTTTAACAAGGTCTTGGAAGTACAAAGGGGGACGTAACAGCTGAAGCTGGTGAAATTCTTAGGTCCCTGCAAGTCCCAAAATATCCTTATTAAGGTAATTTATTATCGGTATTCATTGAAAATTTTGCTTCTTTTGGGATTTTTTTTCTTTCCAATTTTTCCCATTTTGCAGCTTTCTGGGACTTTAGTTGCACCGGGGTCTGGGGCATGGGATGGATATGCAAAGAATACTTGGATTGTTTTTCGGGGTGTACATGTGCTAGTTATAGATGGATCAGGTACAAGCACGATCAATGGCAACGGCCAGGGTTGGTGGGTGAGTAATACTAAACTTAATATAAGCTTACAACGAATGAGCCAAACTGGCTTTTATAAACACACACCTTTTGCCAGCCTTAGCCCAAGGATGTGCATTTATCATCGGTTTATACATATATAAGCATATTCATTATAGATTATTTCATTATTTTTTGCTTGATTAATTTCTCTATTATCTTGTATTTGTAGCGCGGCAGAGGACGACGTCACGTGGTAAGTTCATCACGTGTGTGTTTATACTAGCTATAAATACCACAGTTTCCATTAATGTGTATTTTTTTGGCTTAATGATCAAATTTGTGAACTTTAATAATCAACGTCGTAATGGTGATGATTGGGCTCAGACGCTCACATTTCACAACTGCTACAATCTAAAGATACAACATCTGAACTTGTTAAACAACGCAAAAGGCCATTTAGCCTTAGATGCCTGTAGTGGCGCAACGGTCTTAGATGTCTTTATATCTGCCCCTGGGAATAGTTCTAATACTGACGGCATTGATATCGCCAGCTCCTCCCACATTGAAATCCTCGATAGCACCATAAAAAATAGTAACAAGACAAACTTGTCACCATCTACTTAATTTTCTTATTTGGGCTACACTTATTTCTGCTTGACAAAGAAAGTATTTGCGCCAAACCCCCTGGCATCCAAAGCAGGTCATAATTTTATTTTATTTTAATTTTCAAGTGATGATTGTGTTTTTATTAATGGCGGATCTTCCTTTATTAATATTGGGCATGTACAATGTGGGCCGGGTCACGGTATTAGGTACAATATATGGGAAAAAGTTACATAATACCCCTTTTCTTATCAATAAAACATATTTAAACCATGAGTTAGTAGAATGTATTTTAGTGATCCCAAAATTAGTTTGTCGAGGCCTTAAATAAGAACATATTTGTAATACATGCAGTGTGGGAAGCCTAGGAGAAAATGAAGCTCATGAGGCAGTGGAAGAGGTTCCTGTGAGTAATTGTAATATAATAACAAACACAATGTATGGGTCAAGACATGTCAGGTAATATTATGATTCTAAGTGAGCTATATTTGTTCGTTAACATATTTAAGATGGTTTAGTAATAGGACAATATATGTTCAGCAAAATAACCTATATATACTAATTATGTTTAAAATTAGTTTGAGGCTAAATTTTCAAAGATGTGATTGGAGAAGATGGACATGGACGAGTTTTGTGCAAATGGACATCTAAATTTTCAATTATGTTTGTAGTTGCTGAGATTTATATAGATTATCAAGCCTCATGGTTGATATGACATTAATGTGATATCTAATTGTCGTGCGATTTGTGTGGATTTCATAATTTTAGGAATTGGGAGTGTGCTGTGTGTATACTGGCCTAAGCATTCTTAAACCGAAAGATTATGTTATTCACTTTAGTGTTTATAAATTGTATATGTTTTCTAGCAGGTACAAAATAGAAATGTCCAATTTACAGGGGAAGTGTTGCCGAATTTTCGGTAGGATTTCTCCTATTTGATTTGCTTCCGCGTAGGACTTTAATATAGATGGGACGCGTCATTTGATTTTTATATTTTATGTTTCATAATGTGTACTTTATTATTTTATTATCTTTTGGTTTGCAATTATTTTATATGTTGTGGCTGAGGTTGCAACAAATTGATTTTTTTTTGTTTCAGGTAGTTCTTAATAATTATGGGAACGATACAAACAAGTGTTTATTATACGTATAGATATTGTTCTTGAGTTGATAGTTCCAGGTTTAGTACGTAAGAGGTTTGATAATTAATTTGAATACTCAACTTGTATTAGTGATTGAACAATAATTTTTAATGTTCTAGGTGGATTGAGATCTTATTTATTTATATGAAATTGGTGTTTGTGGAACCTTGTAACTAAATCTTTCTCTCTTTTAAATTAACTTGTAGTTGATGAATGATGTGTACTATCTAACAGAGGCGTAATTCAAATTGTAAAAATGTTACATTTAGCATTACCCTTTTAGAGACGATTTATTCTGTCTCTATTAATATTGGCGTCATATTTTTAGAGACAAATAAATTCGTCTCAAATATTATGTACTAGAGACAGAATACTTCGTCCCTAATAATATTGGCAGAAAAATTTGGCGCCATACTTTTAGAGACAAATAAATTCGTCTCAAATGCTGTATATTAGAGACAGAATAATCCGTCCCCAATAATATTGGCGCTGGCAGGAAAATTTGGTGCCATACTTTTAGAGATAAACAAATTCGTCTCTAATATTATGCATTAGGGATGGTTGTACTCCGTCCCCAAAGGAGTTAAAAAATAAATACCTTTAAAGACGGATTTTTGGCGTCTCTGAAGCCGTCCTTAATAGTATTAGAAACGGATGTGTTTATCCCTAATGTATTTGAGACGCCACCCTAAAGGGACAACACTTTGCCGTCCCTAAAGACGTCCCTAATAGTTGTAGGGACGGATTAATAGCCTTTTGGGACACTTTTTTGTCATCCCTAAAGGTAGTTTTTCTTGTAGTGACCGCCAAACTCATTTTATTGGGTGTGAGCTCCTCACACTCGGTTGAGTTACTGTAACTCACACTTGAATTTTCGATACTGGGAGATTCAAAGTGTGAGTTTGATTTTGGGTTTGCAAACCCAACTCAAACCCACACCCTACAAGTGCTCTAAGGCTGAGTTTTTCTTATTAAGCAGCCAAAAAAGTAGTAAAATTGAACTTATTGTTTGCATATACTAAAGTTAACGAGGCTACAATATTGTTGTAATATTATGGTATTGTTAACGTGCCCTAGAGATTACAACTAGACCTATGGTGGCTTATAACCTTAGTGTGACTTTTTGTGGCCCTCTCCGTGGTGGTTCTGGGACGCCCTAAACCACTTTTGTAATGAATCCTAGTATAGAATAAATCAAAGGTTTACCGATAAAAATAAATAAATAAATAAATGTTCCCAAGAGATTAGTTGGGAAAATGGTGATAAATTATGAACCCGGATCACTCCAGTAGTTAAGTTAAACTATGACATGGTATTCTCTCGTTGTAACTCCATCACAAAATCCAATTTCTCCTCGCCGATTCTTTTTGAGGTTCAGCCATGAGTCGTCCCTACGATCGCAACTATAATTTTCCCATTATGATTTGAGGCTTATCCAATCAATCCAAATCCAATGTTAAGGGCCCTAGAAAGTTTTAATAGATACCCAATAGTTTTCTAACATGGGCCGTTTAGAAATACCCATTTATCGAAAGGTTTTGAAAACTCAACAGTAAAAACTCTTTGAAAACTTATTTTTTGCCAAATGGCTCCCGATCGACTATAGAACTCGTTCGAACGAAAATGTCAAAATACACATAAGCCATTTTTTAAGTTAAAACAAGCTTGGGATTTTTCTTTATCACATATCTACTTACCAACTTACTTTCTCGGGCGTTGGTTGTAGATTACTTGTCCAACGGTATTCATTCGGTCGTCTTCTTAAACTGAGATAACCACGGGACTTGACATATACAAAATGTGACAAGCTAAGAACCTTTCAGTTTGATCATAATACATCAAAATGGAATTACATACCAATGCAAAGAAACTATATATTTATCCCGCATAACAATTTCTTGACACATTTATCTTCTTCAGACGCATTTTTTAGAAGAAAACTTGAAGGTTGGTTCATGTTTGCAGCACTTACTGTTGAATTTTCTGTCTATACCAGCACCACTCAATATTTTAACTTCCGGTTCACGAGTACACATGTTAATAGGTCGTATATGTGTTATTGGTTGTGCCCAATTGTTATACCAAGTTAAGGTTGGTGGGACCTAGTGTTACTCTTTATTGGTGTTTAAGGGTATAATGGGAAGATCACTCAAACCCTATCAGGTTAAATAGAGAGGAAGTCCTTCTTGGAGGCTACAATACAGAAAACCATCTCATTGAGGTCTGCAGCCAATCCAAGGGAAGACTCCACTCAAGAATAAGAGATTATCAGAGAGCAGGAGAAGAGGTTAGTATAATCTCCTTTACCTATACAATTATTGATCATAATAATTGTATGAAATCTCAACACTTAAGTCATAAATTGACGAAAGCCGTTTCTCCTCTGAGCTACATCTACTACAATTTTGAGCATGATATGTGTAGGAACCTCTCCCTCGACCTAGTCCAAACTCGAACTACCTCAATTTTAGACTCACGCATTATATACGTAACATGTACAATCAGTATTGCCACCTAGACCACAAACTGATAAAGTACGTAAATCGAGCACTACAGTAAAATATAAACAAGTCAAAGATACTTGTGTCCCACAAACTAAATAGTTACAAATTTAGCTACTACTTACCTCATTATTTGGAGAACGTGCTTCTACAAGATAACAAGCTTCGAGTAAGGTTTATATAAAGAAAAAGTTCCAAAGGAGATAAGGGCGAGATTTTCAAGATTTTAGCACAAAAATTTCAAGATTCTAAACACTACGAAACTTCTTATTTCAAGATCAAACATTTCTAGTTCAAGAGATTACTTGTAATGAGATATCAGCCTCAAACAATAAAAGTTACAGTTACTAAATTCTCAACTCAAGGTCATAATTTTTTTACCTATTCAAAGGTTTTCCACGCTAAATCGTCTGTGTCATTTTTTTTATTACTCTAATTTTGTTACAGGTATATTTGGTGTAAGATCTAATTTATAGTTGTTTTGAGCTATGGAATTATGCCATTACATTTGGCACCGTCTATGGGAAACAAGACATTTCCATGATATCATAAGGTATAAATTTACTCTACTATCCATTTCTAATCATGGTCACTTCCAAGCGACCAACAACAGGAGTCTAGCTCGATCTTTCAGTTGAACCGAAATAGCTCGCTGAACTACGGGCAAATCTCCATGCCGAAACAAAAAAGTGTAATGAGCTCGAGCGTCAATTAACCCTTCACCGTGAGCTCTACGACAAAGAACTCGAAAGTGAGCGTCACGCTCATTTGACAATATTCAAGAGACATGATGAACATATGACAACTATGCAAACCGCATTTCAGGATTTGTTGGATACTCAACTGGCTCCCTATACTAGAGATCGTGATCAAGTGCCAGCGAACTCCCAAGTTTTTGTACGGGAACAATTAGGACCTCGAGGAGCAACCAGCAAAGCCATTTCCAAAAATCTTCAACACGAACCTCAGGCTTCAATTCATTAGGGAAGAGAAGCTCAGTTTGACATCAGCAGAGGTCTCCGGCCTTCCAAACATCAAGAGGGAGAGCAACGACCTCATCCCCGAATTCTAGCATGTGAACGCTTGAGCTCAGTCTGACATCAACTTTGGGTACTCATAGTCCTCAACCAGCTCGCCAACTCACTTAGGCAACACGTTAATACATCACATAAGAACATATGGATCAACGCATCAAGGAGTTGATTGAAGCTCAAGCTCTGGGCAGTAAGGACAATTTTACCAAGTTACAAGGTAATTTGATTGCCAAAGAGTTATTTGATATGGAAGTACCAATAGGTCTCTATACTCTGAAGATACCTAAATACAATGGTACAGATCCGAATAAGCACATTCAGCAATTTCGTGATTCACTGGGATTGTACTCAAATCTCAACCATATTCTATATCGTCTATTCACAACATGTCTACATGGAGAACCGCTCCAGTGGTTCTATTCTCTATCTGAAGATCCCATCATCACATTCGACCAACTACAGAAGAATTGTGTCAAGACTTATGCTCACAATAAAGACAAAGAAGAGAATTTATATTTTCTTATTAGTCTCAAACAGTCACAAGGAGAGAAGTTTGAGGTCTTTGCAAATAATTTTTTGGAGCTCACGCGAAAAGTGGATAATCTCGACCAGAAAATGGACGTTAATAATCGAATATGTCGCCCTCATTACCGATAGAATGAGAAGATTTGCGAAAGCAACTCCCGACTATATCCCGCGAGGTAAGAACGTGCATTCTGATTCATTGGCTTATTTGGCTGGGGTCTTGGGTATATAAGCACGATATCTACAGATCGAAGTAATATCTACCCTCAGTATTGATCTCCATTTTGTATGCACAATCAACACTGGGGGCAATAAAGAGAAGGAAAACGATTGGTGAAAGCCTTTATTACCTATCTCGGCCTGAGGAACTAATACGACAGGACCCTTCTGTCAGATCCAAAAGAGCGCCGACAGTTGATCTAAAACTTGAAGCATTATACAGTTTAGAATGGTCGTCTTTATCGCCTATCAATCACAGGGCTTATCTTAAGTGCCCTCGAAGAAGAAAGCAAATAGAATGCTCAAAGATTTACATGAAGGACCTTGTGGCTCCCATGCCGCAGGTCAATCACTTGCTCACAAAGCAATTACATAAGGAGTATTTTAGCCAGGAATGCACAAGCAAGCAAAAGAGTACTCATGCAAATGCGACACATGTCAACGACATGGACACATGATCCGCGCCCATACGCTCGAACTACATGCAAACAAGGTTTTCTAGCCATTCAAGCGGTGGGTGCTCGGTCTCGTGGGAGAATTTCCTAATATACCAGATAATCGACATTTCTTACTGGTAGCAAAAAGTTATTTACGAAATGGGTAGAAGCAGTTCCTCTTTCTCGAATTAAAGAAGAAGAGGTTATCTCTTTTATCTGGGAACACATCTATTATACATTTTAGGGCGGTGTTTTTGCCACTTGGGACAAGTCTGTCCTTATGTCCAGAGATAAAGAGGAGTGTGATTCGTTGTGGGTACCTCGAGATTGAGATGAACAAGGGCAGTTTTGAAACTTTATATTTTAAACCCATAGCCTAAAAAACTTACCCCGACCTACAAAACTTTACCCTTCTCCCCGACTCAAAACTTTACTTCAAAAAATATGTAACCTTTCTGTCCCTCCCTCCCTTCCTCTACGAGCTCTTAATCGACATCAACCTTTCGCTTAAGAGTTGTGCAATTCGAGCTTTGATGTCGATTCATCAGCTTTAGCGTTTGATTGCTCTCTCCATCTTCACAATCCGTCTCTCTGCATCATTCTTTATAATCATACGAAACAAAACCAGCTCTCTCTCTCATTACAAGAACCTCAACCATCTATAACTCTGCGATTTCTGCGACCTCCTGCGGCTTTGAGGTTTTGATCTCAAATTCATGATCGGCGATTTCAATCGAGGGTTTGATTTGGAGGAAGAGTTTGATCGGAGAATTTCATCCCAAACCCCCGCTGTGATTTAACAACAAGGTCGCCTATAAAATAAACTTCCCTAATAATCATGGGTTACCTCTTTCTCTTGGATATCAACTAGACAGTGAAGGATCATAAACGATTGGTGTTTTTTTGTTTTGTAGAGATTCACCTTTTTTTTTGTTTTATGAGAATTAAGCTTTGGGTATTTTTAGTGTATTTTTTTTAGATTTCAGTTCCGGTTTTTGTTGTTGTTGATACTAAGTGTTTGATTTGGTGGAAAACAGAGGTATGTGTGGAGGAATGAGAGTGCGGCGTGGCCGGTGGCGAACCCGGTTGTGACGTGTGCTTCGGTGTTGAATTCTGGGTTTCCGAGCAAATTTGTTGTTGATCTTTTCTATATGTTCAGGTAAAAAGATTGGGGAATTATGTTCATTGTGATATATTTTTGTTTTGATTATTGTTAGTATTGGAGTTGTTATTGTGGTAACTATCTGCGTATGTGATTGAGTGGGGACTAAGAATGTTTTGTTTCAGTGCTTTATGAGGAGTAATAATTGATATTAGGGGTAGGAAATTTGTGTGATTTTGGGGTTTTTTTTTACGGTTTTACATTTTTAAGTAATCAATCATCAAATCTGTAAGTAAGTAATACTTTTATCAATTTATAGAGATCATCATACCTGTAAGCATTGGTTGTTATTTATTTGTTGAAATCATAATATTTGTTTTATAGGGGTTTTTTAAGGGTTGATTTACAGGATTTCTAGGAGGATTATAGATTAATAAATTATTTTTTATCATACAATACAATGCACACGAGTAAAACTATTTTTAGAATTTGATAGTTTGAGTAATAAATTATTGGTTGACTGGGTAATTTGGTCATGTTTATGATCGTGATTATATGAGTGTTAGATTAAAAAAATTAGTTTGTTTGATGTACTACATGCTAAAATCTCTTTATTATTACGGGGCGGTGTTTTTGCCGCTTTGGACAAGTCTGCCTTATGTCCAGAGACAGAGAGATTAGGATACGATCTTGGCGACTCGAGATTCACATCTTAACTGCCCTTTTGGGAATAAATTTTTTTAAGGCTAAAAGCTAAAAAAACTCAATCCCGATTAAAAACTTCACCTCTCCTCTTCCGACTAAAAATTCACTTCTCTCAAAAATAAAACAAAACCTGCAATCTCTTTCTCACACTCTCTTTCCAGCTATAGCGACTCATTTTCAACAATCGATTATTCTTGCGGTCTTTACAATCGTCTCCCTGTGTATCATCTCCAAGGAGAATTCTGCCGAATCGTCCACCTTTGTAAGCTCATAATATTTTAACAATTGGGGATTTGCTACTAATCTTACTGATTATTTTAGCTAATTTTGAAGATTGATGCAGCGAGAAAGGGTTTCAAGAGGTAGAGAATCCTCTCTTTCTCTTTCTCTCTCTTTATTTGTATTGGTGCTTGATGCTTAAATTTTGATTTTAAAATTGTGTGATGTTAGGGTTTTAACCATGACTCAAGATCACAATCTGTCTCTCCCTTTCTCTATATAATACCAATTGAATGGAGAAATTCGAAGCTCAGGTATTTCTTAAGTTTAATTTTCTGATTGTAAGCATGTATCTTCATTTTTCAGTCACATGCTCTTAAAATAAGGGATGCATCTCTGGGTGCATTTTAAGGTCAGTTGTGCATTAGATTTGTCTTGCACAATGATGTTTTATTTATTTTTTATTTATATAAATCATTGTCAATCATCCCTGATTTTCTGTGTGGCTCCATTAAATTTGAGTGTTCTAGGCTCTCCCCTATCTCGGTGAAAAAAGAAGAAGATTATTTTGTTCCATTTTATTTTTCATTAATTGGTACAACTCTATAGAAATTCTAGATGATTAATGTTGTCTACCTTATCTCTATTTGATTGTGATTTTGTAACTATTATTTTCAAGTGCTAATGTTCTATAGTTTCTCATTTTCTGGATTTCTTATGCTATCGGACTGTAAGATCTTTCAATTCATCTTAGGTAAGCTTTTCGGATTTAGTTTGAGTTCCTTATTTGTTTTTGTATCGCCCTACTTCTATTTTATTTCTGCGGTAAGGAGTTATTGTGTATCATCTTAGGGAGTCTAACTTTACTCTTATGAGAATTGTCGATGTATAACGTTTCTTCTTCCTCATCACAATGTTGTTAGTTTTTATTGTGTTTACAATGGTTCTTTTGTATTATTTCATACGAATTAAATGTTTTGGCAATGAAGGCATCTTCCTTACGAATTAAATTGGTAGATATTTGTCTCGCCATTTATTGGACCCGGTAATCCCTTAGTTTTCAAGATCAAAAGTTTCCAAATGCTTTAGCTTTATTTAATAGGGAATTTTGTTTCTTACATGACTGTTAGGAGTTAGTTTTATATAGCTTCTGACTTGGGCTTGTAAGTTACAACAAGGCTGTACTTGATTTAATGCCGGGATACCATAAATTGGTTTTATTAGAAAATCTCACATCGAAATAATTGTTGATCAGCAAGTAACTTCTAGCATGAAATCAAAGGTATTTGATCCTGCAGGGGCCATCAGCTTTCCTACACTCCTTGACGCCGCTCTAAGAATATTATTTCTTTTGGGAACTATAATTCACCGTGGATAGTCTTTTGTCCGTCCTGTTTTTATTTCAATCATTTAATCCAAATTTCAACTGAAATTGAACTGCCTATGGAGTTTGAGCAACTTGGAAGAGAGGCATTGCTAACTCTAGAAAAGGTTCTTGGAGTCTCTTTGGTATTTATGTATTCACCAGTATCAACTCCCGATATAGTACTTCCATCTCTCAATCCCATATTGTCTTTAAGTTGGAATGTTAGGGGAGTATTTATCCTTTAGATCATTATAAGTGTGAACAATCAAGGATCTTCAATGCTATTGTGGCTTCTAATTTGTGCTTGACATAGGATCCTTGCACTCATATAACTTAAGATGCTAAGGATTTGATCACGGAAATATAATGTTGTTTACTGATCATTTCCAGCCACATAATGTTGCTCATATATGCTCCAGGTATATTTCCATGCCTTACTTCTTAAGTCATTATCTCAAAAACGTTTAGAAATAGTGTTATAGAAAAATTTAGAATTGTACATGCTTAATTATGTTTTCCCCGGTACAAACTTTGGTAATAGTTTTTGGATGTCTCCCTGTATTTTGAATTCCAAGCACAAACAAAACCAAAAGATGATATAATAGATATTACCAAGTAGAGTCATTTAGGTATATAGTTGGAAATAGATGTCATACATAAAATAATGTTTTTCCCATTATTGTTCTTTGATTTTACGATTAGCAAATCCTAATTGACTTTTCTGCTTCATTAGTATACTCATTAATTTTAATTTACATACCATGAGATGTCATTTTCTGTGGCTGAAGTGAACTTTTAGAGCTACTCACATGATTTTTAAGATGTGCTTTAGGTGAACTAATATTGGAGTTACGTTGACGCGTTGCTAGGTTCTTATGGCTAGAGGCGGGGAACAACATGGAATTTTGGTTTCTTGCCTTCAACTTTTGCTAGCTCTAGGGTGATAATGGGAGGGGGAACACCAATTTATGGAATACACGCACAACGAGAATATAATATAAGCACAAAGATCGATGTTTTAATGGCACCAAGGAAAGGGAAACGATTTGTCACTTCATCAACGAAAGCTACTCGGAGCTCGATTCTACGCATAAGTCAACGCCCAACTGTGGCTCTGTAAGATCAGACCTTCGGTGTAGGATAGAAATAAGAAAGTCAAGAAGACTTCATCATCGTCTTAATCATTTAAGAAAAATTGAAAACAGAGGCTATGGACGAACTTGGAGAGAAAGAGATGGAAGAACAAGCTGATTATGGCAAGGAGGAAAGTTCACAAGTTAGTGGTGGACTATGAATTAATCTGATTAGACCCTCAATATAGGGAAAAAATAGTGATGACAAAAGTTGAGAATTCTTCATGATCATCTAAATCATTTAAGAAAAACTGAAAGCAAAAGCTAATTTGATGCAAAGAACCTGCTTGGATGGAAGAAGTAGTTGGATCTGATGCGGAGCCGACAATTATCATTAATGTTGACGATTGCAAAACTATGCAACTTAGTTGATTGAAGAGCAATTAAGATATTAAGAATGCTTTGAGAAAATTGATCTTATTGTTGAAGTGAAATTTAACCAAGATATGTCAATAGAGGGTTACTTTTATCACATTCTAAAATAACACTATTGGAAATGGTTTCAATTGAAGACTTGGAGAGATCTTTATAGTTGGGCATATTGTATATGGTTTAACGAGGCATAGTGCCAAAAGCGCGTCAATGTGTAAAACGGACCTTTTTTTTACATAAATCGACGTTGATAAACATAAAAAAAATCCTTATTTCTTCTTGACCATTTCATCGAAGTTTAGTGTACATAAAGTCAATAGCTTAGGCTCTTTCTCACGCATGCAGTTAACAATATGCACAAAACTTTCCAGTCACCCCAGTACACTAGAATGTTTATATAAACAGATAGGCGATTAGCAAGTAAAACTTCCCTAGGCAAAGTTTAGAACTAAAATGAAAAGATTTAACGATATATCACCTTCGGTATACCACATTCTGAACAAAATCTCGAGGTCTCATTCTTATAATCATCTCCGTACTCTAAACAATATTTTATAATGTGGGTTTGCTGAAATATATAAGAGCTCATAATTAGATTAGCAAAAATAATTAAAACAAAAAAGACAATCAGTTTTGAAAGAATAGAAAATCCTCCCAAGTATTATACCTCTTTTTTCTGGAGCCCTATAAGACATTTATCATCAAGGTATGAAGCGCGGCCCTCGAGGGGTGGAATAGACTTCCCAAGCACCAAAGCTACATATACAATTAACACAATCAGAAAGCTTACAAAATACATGCATGAGAAGGGTGAGGAAGTGTAGTGACATCCATAAAAGAATCTCACTCTCTCGATCCAGGCCTATCTTACAAAAACTCTAATAGAGGGGTTTCCAAAACATCCCCTTATGCAGTAAAGAAATAAAACCATTAAGAAAAAAAAAATGAAAAGTGAAGAATTGACCATAAACATATACTTTTCGGTTATACTTGTTGTTGGTACTCGATGTTTTGATTTCTTCTAATTTGTGATATACTTAGGGTTTTGTTTATACTTGTTGTTTTGATTTCTTATAATGTATAATAGACTTAGGTTTTTTTTATACTTGATGTTGATGTTATGACAATAAAGATGGACATTGCAACTATATATGCCTTCACAGTTTCAGAGTTGTCTCTTTCAACCAACCATTGACATTTGTGATTTAGATTTCGATACTTTTTATACTTTTTTTTTCTTCATATTTTGATCCAGGTTGAAGCATCTACTATTTGTGATGTTGACTATTTACAATCTTCAAGCGAACATCTCTGTCACAATTTATGAAGTATTTAAATAAAATGCAAGGTATATTTTTGACTACTACAATGCATTAGTTCTTTGAGCTATAATTTTCTTTTTGATTGTGTTACCGACCAGAAAAAGATGAATTGATTAACCCATCAATTGTACGAAGCATCATGGTTTAGATTATGTTTGTGCAACTAATTCTTGGAGTCTGGAAACCCTTTACTCTTTTGAATTGCTTCTTAAGCCCAAACCTTCTTTTGTTTACTTTACATCCCATTATGTTTTTGGTTACTGCATTTTTCCCTTTGAATTTTATTTTATTAAATGTTTTTTCTCAGAGGTTTTATTATTAGTAATATACAAACTTCTCTTGCTATTAGTAGTACAATGTTTGTCATCCTTTTAATATGTCTCTTGACCGTTGGGACTGATATATTTCACTACCCAATTGTAGAACATTCTAAAGGTCTTCTAGGATCATCAAGATGAAGCATTAAAATTAACCCAAGCAAATAGTAATGCTATTTTATTTACTATGCATAAACATTGATGATCTTTATGCCTAATTTTTCACTTGTATGGAACCCAGCTAAATTGTAATCATATAGTAGCAAGGAGTTACACTTATGATAATACTCTATAAACTTTTTTGCAAGAGCAAATTTAGACAAGACGATGTGGCACCCTAAAAAATCATTGCCCAATTATATAGTTTACTTACATTAAACTATATCATTTACTTTTCAATTTAGACTTATCTTGAATTCTAGAAAGTAATAAAAGTATGTATCCAAAAAGAAATACAACTGTGTCAAGTGGCTTTTTGGTTGTGTAGGATCAACAAAATTAAGGAAAAAATTATTTAACGTAATAGGTAGAATCTTAAAGCCTTACAAATGAACTTTTTGGTAAGTATTTTGTGATGAATTAGCTATTTTATTTTATTTTAGTTCTTCTTTCAGATGTTAATTTATGGCATTCCTTGATTTAGTAATCTATATAATGGTAGAGCGTTTGGGAATGGAAATGAATTTTCAAATTTTTTAAGTGATGGTGGTTCAAACCCTACATTCGTGCGTAGCATGGGTTCATAACCTAGTCTATATTACATTACACAATAGTGTTTTTCAAATAGACAAATTTGCCATTGTCTCAAAGATAAAGAGGGGTTGAGATTTGTGGAAAAGAACGAGATCGACGGACGATATTTGTTGAACTCTTTGGCTTAGGGGTAGTTTTGACATAACACATAAAAGGGTATTAAGTCTTACTCTTCATCACTTTATCTCTCCCGACTCTAAAATTCATCTCTCCTGTCTCTCCCATTAGCACCTCCCAAGTACCTTTTTTTTCTCTCTCTGCTTCAAGCAGCGGCTTCGGAAGGGTATGGGAGTAGGACGTTGGTGAGGGATAATAATGTTTTGGTACTTATGGATTTGATTTCGAGTTGATTCATGTTTGATTTCATGGGATTTATGGTGCAGATCAAGGGTTTCATTTGGTGATATCGGTTTTGAATGTTTTGGGGTAACTTAATTAGGTTTTTTTTTACTCCATTGCTATTGATTATTTTTGTGGCTCATGTTGGCTGCCATGGCTTGATTTTGAGTTGATTAAAGCAATTGGGGATCTTCCTGGGTTTTGATAACTATTTATGGTTTTGAATTAGGGATCTTCGTGGGTTGGGTATGATTTGTGTGATTCATGGTTCGGCCGATTTCAGTGATAACGGTTTCAAGCGTCTTCATTTGTTTCCATGCTTAACAATGAAACTGTAGGCTTGCCTACTCCAAAACAACCTGCCTTTTCATCAGAAAAAATGTGAACTTGAAGATTACTCAATAGACGATCTGAGCATTTCCATCTTTGAAAGTCGATAATAGTCTGAACTTTTAGAGATTGGCTTAGGATAAACAAGGTACTTCTAATAACCACTGGATAACTTCTTAACAGGGTGATTGATGTATTGCTCCAAGTAATAGCTTTGTTCGATTGCGATATACAAAATCTTGATTCTACTTTCCACTTATTTGTTATACTTCTCTTAAATGTCTGTTTGCTATTAGTATTATCTTATATCTGTGGCAGGAGATTGATTTATTTCCTTGAGATAATAGGGGTCCTAGCCTATAATGCGTATGCCTAATATTGAAATAGACAACATAATCATCCATAGAACTGCCTTTTAGCTGAACAAAAGTTAAGGTGCCCATTAGAAGCCGTAACTGACAAACCAGAAAATTCTTTAATCTAACTTATAGAACAGGCTAGCTTTTCTGCAACACTTTGTGGCAAAACCTCAGAGAGTTTTCCAATCTGATCTGCCAATTTGGATCGGTTTAAGGCTGCCGCTATCTAAAACAAAATGTTGCTGGAGTACAAGATATCTTCGGATTTTCCAACTAGCTTCTTCTTTTTGGCCTGTATGATATGTTTTACAGAAGCTTTTAGTAGTTGAACATCGGAAGGAAACATCCCGCTAACCACATTGTCACTAAGTTAGTGTGAGTAACATCGGAGAGAATATTTACATTTTGGTCTTCATCATTTTTCTCTTTGGAGTAAGCGGAGGAGGTTTCTGCCACTAAGTTAGTGTGAGTTGGCGCATCTTTCGAATATTCTTCCTTTTTCCCGTCTAATGCGCCATCTAAAAACCTAGAAAGTAGTGTAGTTCCCGTATCAATAGACCATCCTTATGGTCAAATAAAAAGGAAGTTTAGACTTCCTAATAAAAGTAACACGAGAATTACAATATCTGTTAACAAGGTAGCAAGCAAGACCATCATTTTGATAATCATACCCATTTAAGATATACCATAAAAGTTATACAGTTATGTAACCTGAGAGAAACTTAATGTACCTTTGCATTCGACTAGACACCTGACTTTGTTCCTTGGACGGAACAAAGTCACTTGAGTTTATATGGATAGTATAAGAGGGCAACGCGTCTTTTCCATATCAGGTTTATATAAGTAACAACCAAATCTCCTCCAGCACCGATCAAGAGGATAAAATACAAAAAACATATAAACGAATGAAAGAAAGATACAGCCCTATTTTTATTTTTTTTAACTATGTCCCTTCAACTATAGTGAGCATAAAACTGCACATATAGTCAAAAGTTATACATATTACTTAAAATATACCTAAAATTCTACAATAGATAAACATATTCCCATAAGAAAAAAGAAGTATCAACTAAGCAAATGTCTATTAGTTCAGAGGTAAATTACCCCAAATTACTGACCTTGGTAATCGTCAACCGTAATGCTGTGTGCCCACAAGCCTACAAAACAAAATCAAGAGAACATAAGACGATAAACTAAGCAAGACAAGACAAAGGCAATACTGATTTCAAATTAATCATTTCTAAATAGCAACAGAGATCAAGTGGCTCTTTTGTGAGGCATTTAAGAGGATAATCCCAGCTCATTTTGCTGCTCCAATAAATGTAAGCAGGTCAGACTTCTTGGCTGCCTTTGCATTCCTTGATGATGTATTGGACGAGCAGTATGTTACACGGCCTTCACTTTCCTTTTTCTTCACATCACTTATGGGGAAGGCAGCCGGTTACTTTCCCCCAGATGACATGAAGACATTGTCATCCCTTGACCAGTTCTTAGTCTCAGTTGGAGCTGTGAAGAAAACTGTTTCAGGTCGAAAACAGTAGCACAAATATACATGTCAATACTAAATATAGTGATCATAGTTCTTTATTTCAGATGCTGTCAATCTCTGCACAAGGAAGGCCTACCTCAGCTGTTGATACCCATTCCTGTAGTGATCCAGCGAGAAACATAGCTACCGAATTGCTTGCCGTTTTTCTTCTGCTGCATTGGATATTGTCACTTTTTGCTTCTCCACTTCCTCTTCTAAATCCTTCAGTCTTGAGTGTGCGTCCTCCATCATCTTCCGACCCCATTCTGACCCTGAGATTAGCGACACGTGCTCAATGTGTAGTTGGTTCAGATGTTCATTCATATGATGGATTTGATCGTCCCGAGAACTCAGTTGGGAAATGAGTGAAAGAATCTTTGCGTTTAGCCCGTCTCTTTCTGTCATCAGGATATCATATTTCATTTTATGCGTGTCAAACTCTTTGTTCAGTTTTTCTATGCAATTGCTTCTGTCGTCAATGTCTGCCTTCAGTTGATCAATTTCACTTTGCATTCCCAATTCGCGGTTACATTCCTATGTAGCAACTCTGCCTTTTCAGTTTCCACACTTTTAATGTTTTCTTCTAAAGTATGGTCTTATGTCATAAAACAATACCGAGATGAATTACATCTTTTATTACTGAATGAAACTCAGGAAAGATTTGAAACAGTTTGTATGTTTACAGGAAGGTTATGTGTGCTTCTTCTGATAATATGAAGGGAAGAGGCAGAAAGAGGACCGTCATAAAACCCTAAAAGCTTGAGGTCCCAACATGTGATGGGGCATAGATATGGGTACTATATACCTTCAGAGCATTTAACTAATAACAGGGTGTAGTTGTAGGGATGCCCTGGAAGGAGAATTTCTTTGGGACCAGTGATTGTCTAAGGTAACATGTTGTGTTTCGATGACAGAGTATATCAGCATATATGTGTGTGTTCGACCTGTTATTGTTGCTGACAATATTATGTTACTAAAAGCCATAGCCTGTTATTGTTGCTCATAAAAAATCATGGCATTCTCAGGTTTTTGGATCATTGGACTATTTTACACTTTGTTTGGGACCTTTGAGTATGGAGTTCAAGTTGAAGCCTCTCATAAGTTTTACAGTGTATCATTGGACTATCTATAACTCTATGAGAAATGTAACTTTTCTCCCCTAGCCTCTCCCCGGATATACTCTCATTGGATACGATATTCCCTAATCTTGGTGAAGGGTATCAACTACCATTGGGCCAAAAACCCAATGGTATAACGTGATGTGTTCATTGTGACTTCGTCACGGGTACTACATGTTTTGCATCATTTGCAGTGTGTAATAAATAATGGATATTAGTTATAGCACCGAAGGCGCGTAAATAGAAATTTTCTATAGCGCCGAAGGCGCGTCAACGTATTCATCGTGGCGAGCCACGGGTAGTACTAGTTATCGCACGGTTCGGATGCCCCCATCTGATTCGTATAGATAACGGGCCGCAGTTTGTTGGTGAAAAGGTTGTAACCTTCCTAAAAATACATAACATTATCCATTCACCATCCAATCGATACTACCCACAAGGCAATGGACAAGCCGAAATCACCAACAAAACCATAATGGATGAACTCAAGAAAATGCTTCAATCATATAAGAAGGAAACTAGATACGGGAGCTCCCTCACGGGTATCATTCCACGGCAATCAACTGGCTGTTCCCCCTTCCTCCTGGATTATAGCACAGAGGCCGTCATTCCAGCAGAGTACCACCATCCTATCAGAGATCACGACGAAGAAAATGAGTTTGAGTTTGCTTGTAATATAAACTGGATCAATAAAACTAGGGAACGCTTTATTGCCAACCTATGTCGATATCACCATATGCTAGCCAGTTCATACAACAGAAGAGTCCGAAGACGTGAGTTCCAAATCGGCGATCTTGTCCTCAAAAAATCCCACATAACAGAAAAGAAGCACATGCTAGAAAAATCGCAGAAAATTGAGAAGGGCAATTCCTCATCGTTGGTCGAATTGGTCTGGGATCGTACTATCTAATGACATAGCAAGGAGTTCAAATCCCAAATCCATGAAACACTAGACGATTGAAACGATATTATCGTTAAATCTCTAGTTTCTCCAATACAGATTACACTATTCTCGTTATTTAGATTCTAAAAGTGAGATTTCAATCTTCATACAATGTACATTCTATTATACTCAATGAAAACTTCTAAGTTTTTTCCCAAATTACTCCATACTCCCATAGAATCTACTAAATCTCATAGATTGAAGCAAATATAATACTAGTTTTCAATCGACCATCTATACATAGATTGAAGCAAAGGTAATAATAGCTCTCAGTTGACCATCTATACATAGATTGAAGCAAAGGTAATACTAGTTCTCAGTCGACCATCTATACATAGATTAAAGCAAATGTAATATTAACTTTCAATCGACCATCTTTACATAGATTGAAGCAAAGGTTATACTTATACTAGCTTTCAAATTCCCATCTATACATATATCAACGATTAAAATGAAGGTAGTACTAGTTTTTAATCAATGATCTCTATCAGACATAAGATAAACCAAAGGTAAAATTAGCTTTCATCTTTATACATATCTACAACTACATGTTACTTCTACATGTTCTTTTTTTTTTTTGCTTATGGGAGACCAGCTGCGCTTTCCCCTACTCAAGAGGTCATGCAAACATAAAATATGGAGCTCAAGCAGATTCAATAGTCCTGCCTTGCACCACTAATTCTGTAGGTCGGGAGCCTACTTCCATTTTTATGTTGTTCAAGCAATTTCTCCAATCTATATTAGCATTATAGATACAACCTCGGAATGTTACACAGTCATGCAAGGTATCCCTTTCGAGCTCAAGCCTCCTTACTTCTTCTACAAAATAGGCAATAACAACCTTTAGCTCCTGTAAGCGCGCCTCAACTTGACTAGTCATATTTTGATCAAGCATAACTACCTCAAAAAAATATTTTTTCAACCTCTGATAACGCTCTCTCAAGTCTTTGTGTATGTCACCGTCCCGCGCTATGCGTTGCTCGATGCGTGTCATTACCTCATTATGCTGCACTATCGTCTCTGCTGCTTTATCTAGCTCAGCTTTATTCATTGTCCTCAACACTTCCAACTGAGCACGAAGTTCCGTCAACTCCCAGTCATTTGCATTACTTCCCCCAACATGACCCTTCTTCAACAGCTCATCCTTTTTCCTGATCACCCCCTCTAACTCTAGCTCTCTACGAAGAGTAATATCTATCTTATACTCGCTCTCTCTTAGTCGTTCGTTGCCTTTCCTTATATTAGATGGAACGCGAGCTACATCTGTCTCTAACTCCTTAATTCGAGCTGATGGGTTAATCACAACATCTTTAGCAGTCGAAACCTCAGTGTCAGTCTTTTTCTTGTTTGATCGCCCTCCGACCTCAACCTTCTTGGCTTGTAAATCAGCTATAGCTAAATTTGCTTTCAACCTTGCAACCCTCTCATCCAGTTCGTTAGATCATTTTTGGGCCAGCCGAAGATCAATATCTTTAGCAAGAATTGCCTCATTCAACTGCTTGACCACACTTTCAAAATTTGCCAGGTCAGCTCAAACTTTCTCAAGTTCATTTTCTTTCTTAATCAGTTCACTCTTCAAATGCTCAACCACACTTTTGGAACTTGTTAGGCCAGCTTGAGTTTTCTCAAGCTCATTTACTTTCCTGATCATTTGACCCTTCAAACTATCCACAAAGTCCCGTAACTCTTTTTCTATGGCTTCTAGTAACTAGATACGATATTGAACTACATTTGCTTATTTACCTTTTACCATCAATAAATCTATCTTGCTTTTGAGCTTCGTTGTCTCAGTCTGTGCCTCTGCGAGCCCCTTTTGTACTTTTTCTATTTTAACATCTTTACCTTTGATCTGCTGAGTCAGGTCGGCCGCAGTTTTTGTTACCTTTGCAGACTGGATCTGTACTTTGACATATTGATCATCCCTATCTTCTTTAATCCTATCAAACTTCGCCACAAACTCATGATTATATTAGAGCGTCTGTTATTCGCTCAAGCGAACAGTCTTCAATTCGACCTGTATTATCGAGCTCAATTCAACAATACTTCACAGATACAATCAATACATGTTACATATAACTTTATTGATTGTTAATAAATTTATATTTCTGACATGCCAATAAGCTGAGATTATACTTCAACCTCAAGATTAAGAAGTTGTTTCATAATAATGGTATTATTATCTACATATACTTTCAAGGTACACATTTTCTATGTTATAATTTGCTAACACTCTAAAATTGTCTGAGCATACTTGATTAATATCTCTCCTAATTTTCTAACACATTTGTGATCTATATCCATCTTATAACTTTATTGTGTAGCTCTAAAGTAGTACAACATTTAAGTTAAATATTTCTTGCTCTTTTCTAACCTGTAGTTCCTCTTACGAAGTCAACAAGGATGCTGAGACATTTTTCTCCTTAGCAAGCTCTTTCTCTAATTCTTTAATTCTAAGGTGCATATCCTTAAGTTCCTACAAATTTATGTTTACAAACATCTCTTAGCCTATCCAAAATTTATCCTACAAATAAATTTTCTATGCAGTTACAGTTTTCAACCCATACAGAAAACACAAAAACTCTAAACAATTTTACTCTCTAACTTCTCATTATCTCCCCTACGGTTCTCTAGATTAGTTCTAGCAGAAACCGAGTCTAGCCCTATTACCACATCTGAAAGAAAGCCATCATCAACCTGGAGTTACTCCTCAGCTTCGTCCTCTTCGATGTAGGTACCTCCTTCACGGAAACTAAGCGCTCCCTCTCCAAGGCCAGATAAGACTCAAGTCGAGCCACATTCTTCTCGAGCTCTCAACTCTCCCACCCCCGAGCTCAACCCTTCCTTCCTCCCTCGAGCCCGAGACAAGTACCCTTCAACATGCGAGCAGCCTATAACAGAATACAATACATTTTAGTTCAAAATTAAATACAAATTCAAGAATCACAAAGTCACCAACTTACCACCCTGCTCAACTCCAACTGTGCAGAGGTATTCAGCTCTCAACACCTCTTTGAGCTGCTAACCTCAGCCTGTTCTCCACAGTCAGCAGTCGTCTCCCTCATCAGGTCGACTCTCCACAACCTTCACCCCTCTCACAATGACAGGTGGATCAACCCTCCTCTTTTTCGTATTCCCTCGGCCTCACCACTCACTAGGGCTGTTCACGGGTCGGGTCGGGCCGGGTTCAGCCATATTTGAACCGAACCCGGGCTGGACGGGTTAGCCACATTTGAACCCGAACCTGAACCGACTATGTACAGGAACCGAACCGAATTGGCCGGGTCGGTTTTGGGCCGGGTTCTGAACTCGGTTTTTTTTTTTTTTTTTTTTTTTTTGGGGGGGGGGGGGGGGGGGGTTTCATACATTATAAAATAGCAATTACATAACTACTTAACAGTGATTATTTAAATTAAGACATAAAGGAAATATGTACAAATTAAGACATGCAGGAAAGAGAGACTGAACACCAAATCCAACCAACAACAAAATTCCACTATTAGAACTCATAGAACAGGCAGAGTTCTAAAGAGAATTCCGAAACACAAGAAATACAAGATCCACAAAGCCAGCCAAAGAGTCCCACCAGGCTTTCAAAAG
>JACGCM010001126.1:0-20634 GCA_014058105.1 Kingdonia uniflora | reverse complement strand
CGCATGAGCAACAAGTTGAACCATTGCAAGAAAACCCGACAACAACAACATCTTGGAAAAGAAGCCAACCATGCATGACAACAAGTTAATTTCTTTTTCGCTTTAATATCATATATTTCATAAGTGCCATGTCCTAAACTATGACCATCCGACGATTTTACTCATCTTAGTTTATGCATTGTGATTGTTTTGTACTATGACTTAGAATCCCTCCATTATATAATATCAGATAATAATTGTCGAATGATGGATTTGGTTGACCATCTTGTGCCTAGCGTTGGCGAGTCTTGTACAGACTGTAGAAATTGTCGGTTATGTAAACTAAAAGACAATCCTAAAAATCAAGGTTGTCGGATGCCTAGTTGCTCGATAATACAAACAGACAATGGAAGTTCAGACTACACCATAGGTGGACAACTTGAGCAACATCAATTCATACCAAACCAAATATATTAATCAGGGGTTCCCATTAATCAGTCACCACAAAAGGGATTGTAATCAAACAACTTCATGCAGCAGCCAGCAACCAAAATACGTCTATTTAATCTAACATTTAAAATTGTCGTTTACGCCAACTAACCAACAATCTTGAACGAGGACGCTGTCCACAATATAATCAGTAAGAACATACACAAAATACAAACAACCAAGATTTTAAATACAAATCATACTGAATCAAGTATAATCCATTAATTAGTCTCCCAAAAGTATTACAATAAACAACTACATACAACAGGGATTTCAGACCAACCAAATTGGCTGCCATCAATAAGTGTTACAACAAAAAAACTTTTAGTAGTGGTTACCCCCCAAATAATAAAACGAAAACCCAAATGTACTATATACTTTCCCTTTTGCTTACTAGTTGAGTAAGTGTTTATCCCCCCAAAAAATGTACTGGTTATTGCCCCCCCCCCAAAAAAAAAAACCAAGCATACTACACATTCCCCCCTTGCTTACTAGATGAGGTCGTTCATTATAAACCCTTAACGTTGTTGTCTTTTAGCAAAACCTTAAATGACTTATTTGTGACACCAAACCATTTCTGTACCATGTCCATTGGCAATCACCACGAAGGCCCAAATCAACATGAGCAAGCCAGATAGTAGAAACTGGAGGCATTGGTGCTTCGTACCTTGTAAACAATCTAACATATTGGTTGTCTGAACCCAATCCAATTCATCAAAACTTAATAGTGTCCCAACAGGTTTTCAAACCTTTCTCATCATATGTGGTCGTTTTTCCTAAGCGAAAATAAAAAGTAAGAATGTGTATCCTCATGATGCTCATAAAGACCACAACCTTCTCATAACATGTAGCAAGCATATGTCCCATGTGCCTATATTCCACATGTTGACCACCATATGAACAAGCACGGCGCAAGTTGTCGTACACCTTCTCACCTCGAGAACTGAATGGGCATCCAAGACTGGCTAAAAATAGTCTTCCAAATGTTGGATCCTTGGTCATCAAAGACTTCAACGAATTCATTACCTTATTAATTAGTTTTGACTTTAATATTTAATTGTGTCGGTACCCTAAAAGCAGAATTACCATCTTCCCTTGGACACCACGCATATCTAGATGATACTTCACATACAATTGGAATTGTCTCATTTATCTTCTTCTTTCAGTACAACATTCACCCTCCTAACCTCCATCAGCTTTCCTTAATTTCTACCCGTTACTATGAAATCGCCTTGATAGCACCTTTGGTCCCCTGGTTGTGCAAATTGTAGAATCTATCGTACTGATCAATAATTTAATAATGTTAGATCGTCCTTCTCTGCCAACTGTTCGTTGTGAAATTCTTTATTCATTGCTTGACGCGAAGCCTCAAGCATAACAATGAATAACAGTTAGTGAAAATGCATGGGGGCAGAAACAGTAGTGGTTTTGTGAATGTTTAATTTTTTCAAAGGGGCATACCCATTCTAGTGCTCAACTTCAAGGGTCTTCTTCATCTCTTCACAATGATGATGATTTGGCTACGCTACAATCCGATATGCCAGCAACAAGGGATTAGCTATCCATTGAAGTACAACATTTGAAAACAAATCCTAAGGCTGGTAACTTACGAGTGTTTTGATTTTCTTATCATGTATCGCAGTATCGGACTTGTACTTGCATGTCTACCTATAATTTGATGTATTATCTGTGTAAAAACATTAAAGACCTAAACAATAGAGTATTGGTTTCAGCATCCAGAACAAAATTGAGGATGAAGACGGTGGTTATAACATCTTAATTTGATCGGTGCATTAACCGGCATTAAAACTGTCGACAAAGGCAGAGAGGTCGATAACAAATTGTTGGAGAACACATTGATCGACAATTTGGTAACTATTCTGAACAATAAATATAGACCTATAGCATGTCCATCAACTAATATTAACAGAGAGGAACATACTTAAGCACAAAAATAGTGTTAATAAAAGTACCAAAATAGTTTCCCAGTTTTAAACCCTTAAACACAAACGAAAATACTTTGGGTTTGCCACATTCCGCGAATATGTCTCTACTTTCATCCAACCAACTTACAAATGATTTTTCTCTTTTAACCTCTTCACACGTATTCATACTTGACAGTTAACTCATCAATCTTTTCTACAAATCACGGGAAGGCACTGCCTCTCTTTTGAAATCATAACAAGCTGTCCAAAGCAACAAGTGCATTGCTATTAAATAGGAGTTCCATAAAACCTTATATTATGTAACGAACTGGGAAATGATAGGTTTAAAACACTCACAAGGACAGGTGCTGGGTATTATCTTTTTGACTGGCCCGCCAACTTAACATTGATATCTTGTAGTAACTTGCATTATCTTCTCTGAAGATAATATCCAATAACATAAATGGGATAAATATTAACTCCTAGACATGGCTGTGAAGACTTTTAGATGCAGTAAATAGGGTTAAGATGAACCTGTTTTGCCAACTCTAGTGGCCAGGCTTAGATTATAAGCATCAACTCCTATTTTTATTCTCAAATCCTCTACCAACTTTGTCTTTTGCTCATAAAGAACATGACACTCTTTCGGTTGCATATATAGTGTGTTGTTTAGATATCAGTGTATGATCTTAGAATCAAAATCTTAAACAATTGGTAAAGGTGGGATGATACCTTTTTTGCCACTCCCGTGACAGGCTTGCATTACAATCATCAACTGCCGCTTATTTCCTAAATCATTTACCAGCTTGGCATTTGCTCATTCAAAGCTTCGCACCTTTTTGTCTGTATATAATCATTAGTGTGTACTTTATTGATGAGTGATGTCCCATCATATAATCAAAATCCAATTAGTTAACCAATGAAGAGCGCAGTCAAACATGGTTACCTTCTCTTCGAACTTTGCAGGTAGCTTTTCAAATGATTTGATATATTGTTCGTAAACAACATCATTGAGTATTCTATCCTCTTTCATTTGTTCATTGTGACCCTCAGCTGCTCACATTCAGCTGCATGTGATAAGAATAGATTTACAGAGTAAGAAGTTGGATAAAACAGAAAATGTTTTGTCGACCACCTCATGTACCGACATCAAAGATTGCCAATCAATTCACTGTATGACAAAATGATATGGATGGGTTGTAAAATAATGTCGATTTCGAGCCAGAGATCAACAATCCCAAAAATTCTTTTAACAGAACTTATGTTATGTAATACTAACATTCTCAGTTAATTTCTATGTTATCAAGGATGATGTTTCATTTTCATTCTCCTGCTTTTTTGGTCTATCAGATTCTGGACTTCCTCCTTCAGAGCCAATATCTGTTCCACCAATGCCTTATTTTCATCCCTTAGCATGAGATATTGTTCATGTTCACAAACATTAGGGAGCTCCCACTGACTTCCATCTATAGAAGCATACAATAACCACATGATTTAGAATAAAACTTCTACAAAGAATTAAAAAGCAATTATTTGGTTGATGCATGTTTAATGATCAATCTGGTTTAGTGTGACTTACTGGTACACCCAAATTATCTGGTTTATTTCGCAATCATCTTATTGGGTGACACGATGATAACCTGATATCGTCATCGGTAGAAAGGTGCACAGTTGGTGGACAGATTTTGGTCCGGGAGATAGTTTGAAACCACTGCATGTACCCGTCTACACATTGTGCAGGTCACCCCTTAGCATCTTTCCTCTATCAAGACTTCTCACTATCCATTCCTTCCACGATCCCTTCAAAAATACATCAACCCGTCATACTTAGGTTTGTACTATTTATGCTATTCTCCATCCCATGTTCTCAACCCCGACACTTTAAACACGGATTGGCTGAATCCTTACAAACTGCCGAACAACCCTATTAGAGTAGATGGGCTCTGCATGGTCTGACTAGATGTACCATTAAAGAAGTGTTCTCGTTGAAGTCGTGGTCAGACCTTCTTTCTACCCTATATGGCCCACACAACCTACACAAATACAACATCATTTAGTTCCAAAAACAGGTATGACGAAGTAATTTAAATATAGGCCGTATATACCCCAAATGGTAATGTTACTTACATCTTCAACTTATAGTTATCAAATGCTTCCCTATATTTCAACAAATCATGGGTACCAGTCCGATCAGTAATACTTAAACCCCATTCACCTAGTACAATACTCTACTGCATCTGAATATTGCTGCTTAGGTATGCCAGGTAGCTTTGGGAAAGTGAGCAATATTCACGACTGTATGTAGTAACGACAAAAGTGTAGAATAAAATGAGAAATCAATTTTAAGCAACGTAGTATATCACGGTTCATTTTCGGTAGGGCGTACCTCAAGGAACGTCGTATAACCAGCAAACTGTTTCCCTTAGGTTCGAGATGCTGCACCTAGGTTGTGAACAAGTGCACAAGAACTGCAGATCCCCAAGACCACTTGATGTTCGCTTTGTCCTTTCGAAGAAATATAGATACCGTGCAGTCACATGGCTTCCCTTTTTAATCGGCAATAAAAGGTCCCCAATACATACAACATGTACGTGCGCGCAACATATAAGGCTGACATTGCCTCTTCTTTCCAACTGGCCTTGCACTCTGTATGTTATCGTTATACTTCTCCAATTTCCCCGCATAGAAGTTCACCAATTTTTCTAGATACAAAGAATGCCTTGACCTCCAGTTTTCATTGAGTTAAAAAGTCCTCATCCTGTTAAAGATTCTTCTTAAAAATCTCAACAAGCTTTGGCAATGACTAATTACCTTCAGTTATTGAAACGTCACCATCTATTGACAAACCTATAAAGTGTTGTACATCTCTAAACTCGAGTCATCTCCCCCCAACTGAAATGGAACGTGTTCGTCTCTGGCTGCCAATGCTCGTATATTGCAAAAATCAGTCCCGCATTATATGCTCGTAGAAAATCTCACTAATCTTATCTAAGCTTGCAAGCATAACCAGGTCTCAAACAATTATTTCCTTCTCAAGGTGCCATGTTAAAGCATGGTAGTGCACGCGAAGACAACCAGGCTTCTGTATAAAAATATTGGAGAATATTATTAAATATTACGCCAATATATTAAAAAAACAAAATGGCGTAGTCAAAGTAAGGGGACAACAACTAAACTACTTTTGAATACAACTACTTGGGTCCCCAACTACTTACCTGGCCAAGGTAAATAGATCTCGCCCGGTGGAATTTGAAACTCAATAGCAAACTTCAATCAGTGGGTACGTATCGTCAATGGGAGCTGTAGTTTCTTTCTGCTTCTGGGACACCTCAGTTTGTGCTGGATTTTCATTGGAGAACTTCAACATTTTCCTCATTCATAGGGCCACCTTCAGTTGGTTGGGCTCCCAAATACTCTTTGGTAGATCCAAACCCAAATCATTCTTCTTTTTTTTTTTTTTTTTTTTGTGTGTGTGGGGGGGGGGGGTGGGGGGGGGGGGGGGGGGGGGGAGATTCATCATTGAAGTCTACATCTCCAAACTGTTCAATCTGTGGTTCTTTCTGAGTTTCTATTCCTTCATTCATGTTCTTCTTTCTTTTGTAAACTTTGTTGGTGTTTGAGTCCTGGATCTTGCTGCTCTGCCTCACGCTTCTTTGTATTTGATGTTGTCTGAGATAGCTTCCCATCCATTACTTATCACTAAAAATATAATCACAAAATTCATAGGTAAGAAAAAATGAAGCAAATATTGTCAACATAGTACTAAACTGTAAGAACTGAACATTTACCACCTTATCAGTATTGTCGACCATGATAGGTGCTCGACAGAATAAAATATTTCCCATTGGAATCTACAATTTCTGAACATATAGCATGACATATGGGATTACCTACTTCAGATACACTGAAATCTACTATTTCTGACCAACATAGAGCTTACCATAGGGATTAACAACTTCAGATGCACTGGAATCTTAACTACTTCAACAACTTTACAAAACAAAACAACTAGAGAAAATATGTTGGCTAATCTGTAGTCATCGACAAATAACATTTAGTTTTCGCTGCAGTAGAAACCCCAATACCCAACATACTCTAGGGGTACTCTAGAGTTATCTCTGTAATTTGTGGGTGTCAAAAATCATGCAATTTACAACATGGGGTGAAACAGCTGCTCTAGGGGAGTTATCTCTGTAATTTATGGGCCAGATGTGGGAAACATTCCCAAAAATGTTCCCCAACATCACGTGCTAAAAACACATTACATTTCAGATTGCCTAACAAAGTAATTTAGTAAAAAATAATTAAAAAAAAGGCGCGAACAACTTACGCGGGAATGGCATAAACAAGCACAAATCTTCTATAAAATATCCATATATTCCAACATTACGTCAACTCTAACTATCTCTTTCAACAACAAGGATTTTGGGTAAATACTCCTCCAAAAAATTTCATATAACAGAAAGTAGGCAAACCCTAAAAACATCAAATCATTCCTCCAACAAAGAAATACAATGGGGAAACAAACCTTAAGCACAAACAAGGGAGAGACAATTACCAAGATTGCTTCCACCCACAAATTCGCAGCTCCAAAATTTGCAGCTCCTTCCACCCATAAATTGCTTCCGCCCCCAAAATTCTCACTCTCGTCCTCACATGATTCGAACTGCTATACCTGTCTGCTCTCTCTCACACTGCAATCTCTCCGATCACTCTGCCGTCGAATCATAATTTTTTTCCTGAAGAGATGGAGAGAGAGACACACAGATCAGAGAGTGTGGGAGAGAGAGAGAATTTGTTAGACAGAGAGGGATGGGCTCAAAATTTGGGGAATGTGCATTACAAATTCAAACAAGCCACCTTACATGAGAGAGACACCTCATTCCTTAAGAGAGAGCCACCTAATTCTCTAATATCCACCTAATTCTCTAATATATAAAAGCCAGATTTTTGTCATCCACTCATCTCATTGGATATGTGGCTCTGCTTTAGGGTCTCGTTAGGGTCAATTCCTTAGGGTCCCCGAATCCGTCCCCCTCTTTCTATATATCTAACATTCATTTGTTAGGGAGAGGATTCGGGGACCCTAAGGAAATTGACCATAGGGAGACCCTAAATCAGAACCCACACTCTGTATGAGATGAGTGGATCGCAAAAATAGCCTTTTCCTTATTAAAGAATGAGCTGGATATTAGGGAATGAGGTGTATTAAAAAAATGATGTGGCTCTCTCTGATGTGGCCTCTATGATGTCCTCTCTTTTATGGCCCCTCTCATATTTGAATTAGGTGGCTAGACACCATCCCTCTCTGACGATTACTCTCTCTCTCTCTCTCTCTCTATCTCGATCTCACATCTCTCTCTCTCTCTCTCAGCCTCCTGATGATAAAAAAGGAAAACTGCGATTCAATGCCAGAGAAAAGGAAGAAGGGAATAGCAGTGTGAGAAGGAAGACCATAGAAACTGGAAATTGAAGTTAGGTATAGGTGAGCATACAAACTTGGAGAGAGCCACATCATTCTTCATTTTGGAGAGCATACAACACAACCCTAAACTTGGAGAGAGCCACATCATACAAACTTGAGAGAGCCACAAACTTAAAATTGAACTTGGGTGGTGTAATCAATTTCGGGGTAGAAAAGAACTACGAATTGAATTTCGATTTGAACTTAGGGACCATAGAAACTTGAGAAGCAACTTGGGTAATTTTTTGCTTAGAGTTCGTTTTCCCTTTGCTTTTTTTTATTGGAGGAGTGAATTGTTGTGGTTAGGGTTTGTCAACTTTTTTGATTATTTGTAATTACACAAAATCTGTTTGTTGAAAGGGATAGTTAGAGTTGACCTAATGTTGGAATATAAGGATTTTTCATCTCATATTTGTGTTTGTCTTATGCCATTCCCGCATAAGTTGTTCGCGCCTTTTTTTAATTTTATTTTTACTAAATTAAGCATTCTGAGAAATGGGTAAACATTTGTGTTTGTTTTATGCCAGAAATTGCATAGATATCCCACTATAGAGTACCCCCTAGAAGGGAATTTCTACTGCAGTGAAAACTAAATTAAATATTGTCGTTTACTACAGATTAGTCGACAATATTTATGTAGTTTCTTCGTTTTGTGAAGTAGTTAAGATTCCAGTGCATCCTGAAGTTGTTAATCCCCCATGTTAAACTCTATGTTGATTCATGAAGTAGGTAATCCCATATATCATACTTATCATGAAGTAGGTAAAGTAATTGAAGTAGTTAAGATTCCAATGCATCCTGAAGTTGCTAATCCCCTATGTGAAGTTTTTGTTGTTTAAAATAGTAGATTCCATATTGAATTGGTTATCCCATATCTCATGCTAGGTATGTGAAAATAGTATTTCAATGTCCAATATTTTAATTTTTCGAGCAGCAGTCATGGTTAACATACTATTTATGGTGTAAATGTTTAGTTGTTACACTTTATGTTGACAACCCTATTTGCTTCATATTTTTCTTACCTATGAATTTTGTCATTATTTTTAGTGATAAACAATGGATGCGAAGCTATCTCGGCCACACATCAAATACAAAGCAATGTGAGATAGAGCAAGATCTAGGACTCGCTAATGCTAATAAACACGAACCAAGTCACAAAAGAAAGAAAGAATGAATGAAGGAATAGAAACTGATAAAGAAGCACAAATTTATAAGTTCAATGATGACTCTGCCCCCCAAAGAATGATTTGGGGGGTGGATCCGCTGAAGAGGCATTGGGAGCCCAGCGAAATGACGGTGATGCTATGAATGAGGATAATGTTGAAGCTCCTCCAGTTTGAAGAACCTCAAACTGATTTGGCCCAGAAAGAAATTGCAGCTCCCATTGTGGATACATACCCACTTGATAGGAGTTTGCTATTGAGTTTCAAATTCCACCGGGCAAGATCTATTTACCTTGGCCAGGTAAAGTAGTTAGGTACCCATGTAGCTGTATTCAAAAGTAGTTTAGAGTCGTTATCCCCTTATTTTGTCTACGCTATTTTGTTTTTTTTAACTATATTGGCATAATATTTAATGATATTCTTTAATATTTTTATAACCGAGCCTGGTTGTCTCCGCGTGCACCACCATGCCCTAACATGGTACCTTGGCAAGGAACCAACAATAGTTCGAGACCTGGTTATACTGGCAGGGTTAGATAGGATTAGTGAGATTTCCTACGAGCACTACAACCCGGACTGATTTCTCTGTAATATGCGAGCATTGGTAGCCAGAGACAAACACATTCCATTTCAGTTGGGGGAGATGACTCTGATTTAGATGATGCGCCAATACTTGATAGGTTTGTCGACTGATGGTGATGTTCCAATAACTGAAGGTAGTTGGTCGTTGCCAAGCTTGTTGAGATTTTTAAGAAGAATCTTTACCAAGATGAGGATTTTTTTAACTCAATGAAAACTGGAGATCAATGCAATTTTTTGTCTCTAGTAAAATTGGTGAACTTTTATGTGGGAAATTGGAAAAGTATAACGATAGCATGCAAAATGAAAGGCCAGATGGGTAGAAGAGAAGGCAATGTCAGCCTTATCTGTTGCGCGCACGTACATGCTGTATGTATTGGGTACCTTTTTATTGCCTGCAAAAAAGGGAAGCTATGTGAGTGCACGATATCTGTATTTCTTTGAGAAGGACAAAGCGAGCATTAAGTGGTCTTGGGATCTGCAGTTCTTGCGCACTTGTTTCACAACCTAGGTGCAGCATCTCCCAGACAGAAAATTTTTACTGCTTATACGACGCTCCTTGAGTACACCCTACCGAAATTCAACTGTAATTTACTATGTTGCTTAAAATTGTATTTCTCATATTATTTCCACGCCTTCTATTGTTACTACATACAGTCGTGGATATTTGTTACTTTCCAAAGATACATGGCATACCTAAGGAGCAACAGTCAGAGCACCAGAGTATTGTACTAGGTGGAAATGGGGTTTAAGTATTACTGAACGGACTGGTGCCTGTGAATTGTTGAAATATAGAGAAGCATTTGATAACTACAGGTTGAAGATGTAAGTAACCTTCCCATTTTGTGTATATAAGGCCTACTACATTTAAATTACTTCCTTCATAACCCCTTTTTCGAACTAAAATGATGTTTTACTTGTATAGGTTGTCTGGGACCCATATAGGGCACAAAGAAGGTCTGACCACGACTTCAATGAGAATACCTTCTTTAATGGGCTTACATATAGTCCAGACCTTGTAGAGCCCATCTACTCTAATAGGTTGTAGGCATTTTCAAGGATAAACCAATCTCTGAGAACTCAAAAATGTGTTGAAGTGTCGGGGTTGAAAAACATGGGATGGAGCTGAGCCGAAACAATACAAACCTAAGTATGACTGGGTTGATTATTTTCGAAGGGATGTGGAAGGAATGGATAGTGAGGAGTCGTGATAAAAGAAGGCGGCTAAGGGGGGGGACCCTGCACAATGTGTAGAGGGATACATGCAGTGGTTTCAGTCAGTCTCCTGGACCAAAATTTGTCCACCAATTGTTGACCTTTCTGTCGATGACGATATCAGGTTACCAGCGTGTGACCCCATAGAACGGGTGCGAAGTAAATCAAATAATTGCGATGTATCGGTAAGTAGCACTAAACCAGATGGATCATTAACATTGCATGAACCAAATAATTGTTTTTGCATTATTTGTAGAAGTTGTTGTTCTAAATCATGTAGTTATTGGGTGGTTTCTATAGATGGAAGTCACTGGGAGGTCCCTAATGTTTGTGAACGTGAACAATATCTCAGTGGAGGGATGAATACAAGGCATGGTGGAACAAATATCGGCTTTGAAGGGAAGTCCAGAAGATGAAAGACCAAAAAGCAAAAGCAGGAGAATGAAAAGGAAAGATATGAGATGATAACAGAGAAATTAACTGAGAAGGTTAGTAGTACTTAACATAAGTCTTTTTAATATTATTTTTGTATTCTCGATCTGTGGATTAAAATCAACAATATTTTATTTCCTAATATATATTCTTAATCATAGGCATTTGAATGCAAACAAGAATTGGTGGAACATATATCGGCTTTGAAGGAGGAAGTCCAAAAGATAAGACAAGACCAAAAAAGGAGACTGGAAAAGAAAACATATGAGATGAACAAATTAATTGAGAAGGTTAGTATTAACTGAGAAGTCATTTAGAAGAATTTTGGAATTATCGATTATGGCTTATAATCGACAATTGTTTATTTCCTAACATATATTCTTAATCACAGGCAACTGAATGCAAGCAGCTGAGGGCCAGAATTGAACAATTAAACAGGACAGAAAGCTCAATGATGTTGTTCACGAACAATATGTGAAATCAATTGAAAAACTACTTGCAAAGTTGGAAGAAAAGGTAATTATGTTTGACTGCGTTCTACATTTGGTTAAGTAATTTATCTGATGATTTTAAAGATGGGACATCACTCATAAATAAATACATACTATGATTATATACAGACAAATTTGTGCGAAGTTTGAATGATTGTAATGAAAGCCTGTCACAGGAGTTGGCAAAGAAGGTATCATCCCAACCTTTACTCCTTACAACTTTGTTTAGGTTTTTTATTCCAAGATCATATCACTTAAAACTGTACAACTTTATTTTGCATAAATTTGGTTTTTTATACGACAAAAGAGTGCCAAGTTCTGAAAGTGGAAAACACAAAGTTGGTAGAGGATATAAGAATAAATAGGTTTGATGCTTTTAATGCAGCCTGGCAATAGAGTTGGCAAAACAGGTATCATCTTAACCCTATTTACTGCAATTACAAGTCTTCACAACCCTGTCTCCGAGTTAATTATTATCCCATTTATGTTATGGGAAATTATCTTCAGAGAAAAGAATGCAAGTTACTACAAGATATCAATGCTAAGTTGGAGGAGCAGTCAGAAAGACAATACCCAGAACCTGTCCCGGTGAGTTTTTAAACCTATCATTTCCCAATTTATTGCATAATGTAAGCCTATGTGGTGGAATTCCTCTTTGATAGAATGTACTGTTGCATTTGAACAGCTTGTTGTGATTCCAAAAGGAGAGGCAGTGCCTTCACGTAATTTGCAGAAAAAGATTGATGAATTAACTGTCAAGTATGAAGAGGCTGTGAAGAGGTTAAAAGAGAAAAAATCGTTTGTAACAGTACTTATGCGTTGGTTTGGATGGATGGAAGTAGAGACATATTCGTTGATTGTCGCATACTCGAAAGTATTTATGCGTTTTGTTTTAAGGGTTTAAAAGTATTTTTCGTAATTTTATTATAACTATTTTTGTGTTTTAAAGTATGTTCTCTTCCCCTGTTAATATTACTTTGAGGAATACTTTGATTGATGGATATGCTATAGGGTATTTGTTAATAAAAGTATACCATTTATCGATCAATGTTCTCTCAGATAATTTTTCTATTGACCACGCTGCCTTCGTCGACATTTTTATTGTCAGTTGATACACTGATCGACTTAAGATGTTATAAAGATGTTATAACTAGTCTTCATCCTCGATTATTCTGCATGCTATAACCGAATACTCCATTATTCAGCTCTTTTAATGCTTTTAACACAGATAATTGCATTAAATTATAGGTGGGTAGCCAAGTGCAAGGCCGACACTACGATACATGATAAGAAAATCCAACCCTCGTAAGTTGCCAAGCTTAAGGGTTTGTTTTCAATGTTGTACTTCAATGGTACCTAATCCTTGTTGGCTGGTATACCGCGATTGTAGCGTTGCCAACTCATCATTGCTAAAGATGAAAATAAGCTTGAAGTCGAGCACTATGAATGGGTATCCCTTTTCAATAAATTGAACATTCACAATACATTACTGTTTCTGCCCCCATGCATTTTCACTAACTGCCATCCATTGTTGTGCACGAGGCTTGGCGTCAAGCAATGAAGAAAGAATTTTACAGCGGAGAATTAACAGAGAATGACGATCCAACGTTCATGGAACTATTTGATCAATACGATAGATTCTACACTATAGCACAACAAGGGCCCAAAGGTGACTATCAAGAAGATTTCACAGTGACGGGGGGAAATCAAGACAAGCCTATGGACGTTAGGAGGGCAAATGCTGTACTGAAAATGAAGATAAATGAGACACTGTTCTAATTGTATGTGAAGTATCATCTAGATGTGCGTGGTGTCCAAGGGGAAGATGACAATTCTGCTTTTAGAGTACCGGCAACAATTAAACATCAAAGTCAAAACCAATTTAAGAAGGTAATGAATTCGCTGGAGTCCTTGTTGACAGAGGATCCAGCATTTGGAAGACTGTTTTCAGCCAGTCTTTGGATACCCGTTTCAGTTCGCGAGGTGAGATGGTGTACGAGCAGTTGCGTCGTGCTTGTTCATATGGTGGTCAACATGTAGAATATAGGCACATGGGACATTTGCTTGCTACATGTTATGAGAAGGTTGTGGTCTTTATCAACAATCGTGAGGCATAAATATTCTTACATCTATTTTAGGTTAAGAAAAACAACCACATATCGAATGATAAAAGGTTTGAAAACCTGGTTGGGGACACTACTAAGTTTTGGTGGGTTGGATTGGGTTCAGACAACCAAAATGTGAGATTGTTTACGAGGTACGGAGTACCAATGCCTCCAGTTTCTACTCTCTGGCTTGCTCATGTAGATTTGGGGCATCGTGGTGATTTTCAAAGGGACATGGTACAAAAATGGTTTGGTCTAACAAATAAGCTATTCAAGGCTTTTTGGGGGGATAAACAATTGAACGACGTCAAGGGGTACAAATTGAACGACCTCATCTAGTAAGCAGGGGGGGGGGGGGGGGGGGAAGTGTATAGTATGTTTGGTTTTTTTTTTGGAGGCGATAATCACTACATTTTTTTGGGGATAAACAATTAGTCATCTACTAAGCAAGAGAGGAAAGTATATAACATTTTTTTTTGGGGGGGTGGGGATAACCACTACTAAAAAGATTTTTTGTTGTAACACTTTTGATGGTGGCCAATTTGGTTGGTCTGAATCCCTGCTGTATCTAGTTATTTATAGGGATTACTTGTTTATATTGCAAAACTTTTGGGATATTGATTAATGCGAATACACTTATTTATATCTTAAAATTCTGGTTGTTTGTATTATGTGTATGTTCTTACTGATTATCTTGTGGAAACACTTATTTATATCTTTACATTCCACAAATTATTATGAAAGTACAAATATATTTCTTGGTTGTTTGTATTATGCGAATATACTTATTTATATCTTACATTCCACAGATTATTATGAAAAGTACAATTCAGTAATATTATTACAATAGACGGATTCCAAGTCATAGTACAAAATAATCACACTTCATAAACTGAGATGAGTGAAATCACGGATGGTCGCTTATTTAGGACATGGCACTTATGACATACATTTATAATAAAGTGAAAAAGAAATAAACTTGTTGCTCATGCATGGTTGGCTTCTTCTTCTTCCCTAGATGTTGTTGTTCTCGTGGTTGTTGTTCCACATGCGTCCCCCTACATGGAGAGTGCCACAATTTAGGCTAGAAACGGTTATAGATTAATCAAATAGAATGTGGGGGGTTATGCATAGTATCGAAGTTATACTTACTTGTTTCGGTACCTTCATTTTCAGAAGTGGGCAAGTCCTTTGTCGTGGTTGCCAAATACTCCACATCTTGTACATGTTCTCTTCTTCTTCTCAGCAGCTTCCTCCATCCCCCCCTTCCATCTCCATCCTCTCTTGTGATCTAATTTGGCTCGGCCCTTTGTTTGAACCACAAGAGGGTTTAAAATAGAAATTGCTGACATCATAGATTCCCCAAAAGTACTTGTTGTGGCTGGTTCTGATGGTTCCAAGACTGTCATAGGCTGATTGTAATGGTCAATGTAAGACTCAATCTCATCTAGCTTCAAAATTGTGAATTCAAACTTTCTTTAATATTTGAAGCCTTGTCAAATAGTAACGATGCCCGAAGTAATAAGTGGCTATGGCGCAACGGTTGTCGTAAGTTCTCGACCGATAAGTGGCTCTCATCATACGATCGAGATAATTTATTTGCACCTATCCGCAATTTTCCCATAATGAAAGCCTCTAGAATTTTAAGAATGTCATATTTTGAGAAAACTTCGAGGAGGTGCCGACATGGGATTCCAACGTACTCAAACAACTTGCATCCACAATGACCGGTTAGTTTCTCCAAGTATATATGCAGCTCGAACGACTCTAGATGGCCACTATGCGATTTGACGGTATGTACACATACGTTACCCTCTACTGATATTTCCAATGCAATGAAGCGAACTACTTGTTCAAACTGCTCCTTAAGTTTATGGAATATTGTTATTGTATATATTTTGCAGCGTCATTCAAAAGGGCTTGATGAGGAGCTACTTGACGATATTTGCTCTCAGAAGCGAAGTTTTCTTCCCTCTCTCTTTCATATGTCTCCAACAGGGCGGTGGCATACTTGGTCACAAAACTGTACAACCTAGTAGTTGGAAGTAACCAACCATTGAAGAAGTTATTCGTTGACTCACTACCCCTGTAGTGCTCATGCCTGCAAAGAAGGTGATCTGCTCCATAATGCCATCTCTCTCTTATATTGAAGATCCCTTGCATCCAATGGTTATCATCCAACTTATTTTTCTTCATTAGTTTCATCCACCTTGTATCGAAATCCCCAGGATCATAGGTGTCATGCATTAGTGAATCAATCTCTTGCTTAAACGAAGATGAGACACGATAAACATGGCCTATTTTCTTTGGGAATTTGTGTGTGATGTGCCATAGGCAAAGGCGATGGATAGTGTTTGGGAAAACCTGTAAATAAATAATTTCATAACTTAGTAGACACGAGCTCGTAAGGGGGATTCCCTGTAATATATATTGTCCATTACATATTGTCGACACCCAATGGTAATCGACAATATACCATGTCCAACATATTGTCGACACATAGTGGTATACGACACTATGTCCTTGACAACACATTAACCTATTCATGCTTACCTTGGGTACCGCAGCTCCCATAGCTGCATCCTGATAAGTGATAAGTGAAGTAGGGTGTTTGTTGTTCATTGCTTTTAACCACGTATGAAATAACCATACAAATGTTGATTCTTGTTCATTCCTTAGTAGAGCACATCCGTATTGTATCGTTTGGAAGTGGTTGTTGATTCTGGCAAACGGGGCAAAGGGCATCTTATACACATTCGTTCGATACGTAGTATCAAAGGTGACCACATCCCCAAAAGTCTCGTACGCGCACCTTGACCGTTCATCAATCCAAAAGAAATTAAGTGCTCGATCTTCATCATCCAATTCAATATTGAAATAGAACATTGGATCATCAATTTGTTTTTTCCTAAACCATTCTAATGTCGCTTGTGCGTCACCTCTTGCTAGCCTTTCTTTGTTTAACTTTGCCTTGTGGTTGTAGCAGTCTCGTTAGCTGAAGGTTTATCTAAAACAAAGTTGGTACCTTGCTGACTGAAATGTTGTAGAGCTCAAAGGTCTCTATAAGGTTTTTGGCTGCATCTGGGAAAAACCTGTTCACCTTCATACAATGATGATTGCGGGGAGACAAATTTATGGTTTGGAAATCCAAAAAATTAGTCACAACGTATTTACGGAGTTTGTCATTCCAATTGATGTTTAGGGTTGCTTTACACCCACATTTATCTGATGATCGTCTGCTCCCTCTCTTTCACTACTCTCCGGATGTATCCCTATATTCTTCTTTAAAAATCTACTATTTGAACAACAGAATTTAACTCTAACTATTTCCTCTGATTTGTTTCTCTTAGTGGAATTGCGCTTTTTCGTGGAGAATCCTTGACCTTTTCCATATTGTTCATAGCAAACACGTACATCTTCAACAGTCTTGAAATGTTGACCCTCGTACGGGGGGTCTGCAAACAACGGATATGTTGTACATTTTGCATAATCGAATGGAACACCTCTTGTACGTTCCTCTTCAGCCCTTTCTAGTGACTCTTCGGCAATAATTTTTGTCCAATTCTCATCAACAAAGTCGTCAATTGTATGTTGGTCACACTGGCACGTTCATAGATAATATCATTTAGAATCATATAACATTTAGTTTGAAACAAGGGGAAAAAACTCAAACGGTTACATTATGTAGTCAAAATGTAAGATAGTTAGATTACAAAATACATATTACGCTAAGCAAAACAAACACTACCCTTCAACACCCGCACTTAGCTACCCACCTATAAAACCTAAATGTTCGACACTCTAACTTTCACATCTAATTGCAATCACATTCTTCCCAACTATATCGACCCCTCTGCCAACTGTCTGAAGAGTCATCAGAAGAATCGTTTGCTCTATTTATACATTCTAACTCCCTTTTTTCCCAATACTCAGTTTCTAGATAACAGAATCTAATTCGAACTCAATTTTAGCTTGTGAACTTTCTTCTTCCTCAACTTGTTCCACAATCTCATCTCTCTCTGTGTCAGGTGTGGAAATTACAATGTGGACATCATCCTGCCTCTCTGTGTCGTTCATGCAAAAACACCCCGTAAGTAATTATGCACCCATGCGATACATCTAAACCCCATTGCCATTCTGAAGGTTCTGAAAAAGAAGATGACTTAACATATCACAACAAACCCCAAACTAAAAACAGAAAGTCAAATTAGAACAGGCCATAAATTGTCGATTGTAAAGATGATCGACAATTTGTTGTCGATCACAGCAGTCTCCGACAATAAGGTCTACAGATTATTTATCGATTGACCAGGTCCACGACAATAACACGGGTTTCACAATGGGGTCTGTATTTCTTGAGGTCATCAAAATCCACATTTGGACAGTACAGGGGATACAATTACTCACCTTGCTAGTTATGGTATTATCTTGGCGACTGAGAAAAGTAGAAATTCTCAATTTTCAGATCTGGAACAAAAAGGGGAAACCACAAATAATTTTATAAAGTGCACAAACCCTAAAAATAAGAAATCACTCCAACAAAGAAATACAATACAGAAACAAACCCTAAGCACAAGCAAAGAAGAACATTACAAAGGTGGTTGCTCGAAATTGAATTCGCAGCTCCTTCCACCCACAAATTGCTTCCACCTCCAATTCACAGCAAATTGCTTCCACTCTCGTGCTCTCTCTCCCTCTGCAATCTTTTCGATCACTCTGCTGTCGAATCACATTTTTTTTCAAGTGAGAAATGGAGAAACACAAATCAAAGAGTGTGAGAGACAGAGAGTGAGAGAGTTCGTCTACAGAGAGGTATGGGCTGAATATTTGGGGAAATGGGTTTTCAAATTCAAACAGAGCCACCTCATTCCTTAAAGAAAACCACTTCAACAAGTAAATCCAGCTCATTCTATAATAAGAAATGAAGTTTTTTGTGAACCACACATCTCATACAGATCTGTGGTTGTCATCTAGGGTCAATTTCGTTAGGGTTTCGGAATCCTCTCCCCATTTGTTAACAAGTAGTGTTCGAAGAAATGAGAGACGATTGGCATCACCCTGATAGGGGAGGGATCAGCTTTCGAGCTTACTTGTTACCGTACAGGTTAGTGCTACCCACTTCGGTGGGATCTTACCACAATTTATTATTATTATTATTATTTTTTCTCTCCGTATTTGACTGCTTCATTTTGTCCAGCGTTTCTCTAGCATAAACCAAAGAAAATCTTGTTGGAGAGGGGGTTAGCTGCGAAGAGATCTAAATACAAAGCGTTAGCTGTCAATTAATGAGTTATTCTAGCTTTTTACGCCACGAGGGTCAATGGCCGACCAGACTTTTTAGCTTCATATTTTTTATTTTATTTTTCTTTTAGTCCCACATTGTTTGTAATAGCCATATCTCTTTCTATATATCAAACTTCATTTGTTAAGAGGTTGTGTTCGAAGAAAGGAGAGACGGTTGGCATCTCCCCTGACAGGGACGGGATCAGCTTTCGAGCTTACCTGTTACCACAACATGGTTAAGGCTACCCCACTTCGGTGGGATCTTACCACATTTTTTTTTGCCTAAACCAATAGTGACTATAGACATTACCGCTAGGAAAACCGACCAGAGCTTTTTACACCACCAGGGTCAAATGGGCGAGCTTGGGCTTGCAGGAATACCAACTGGGGATAGTCCATGGCCTATCATGCATTAGTATTGATTTGGTGTCGTAGTAGACTAGTAGTACCATATGCATGTGAAGAGTTGGGTGGTTTAAAAGAATGAGCAACGTGTTTTCTCTCTGACCAAACCCTTCCATTATATCTCACTCTCTCTCCCTAGAGCTTTTTTCTTTCTTGAATTTTGTACTAAGTCCAAGTATCTTCTTCTTCTTCTTCTTCTAAGATGTCATTTACTAATGGTAATCAAACAACATCATGGAGAACTCTAATCTTCCAAACCAAGAGAAGAATGATTAGGTCTGTTGTCATCTCTAACTTGTTCATGTGTTTGAGTTATTTTGGATTAACAGTTGTTGTGCTATTCAGACGAGAGTGACGAGGATTTGTTTACGGTTCCTGATATGGAAGCTAGGCCTACTGATTCCATAACAACAGAGGTTCAGCAGAGCTGCAGTGGAGCTAATGGGAAGCGTCGCAGGGGAAGGAATCCAGCTGATAAAGAATATAGGAAGCACAAGAGGTACACATATTTACATAATTTTATTAGAATTGTATTGACCCTTGATGAAGCTGCACATAGGAACCCTTGGGCATTAACTTACGTCAAGGCGTAACATTTGATTTAGGTGTAGGAACTATATGAGGATTGGAGGAATGTTATGCGCTCTAGTTTCTAATCTAAATACTAGGGCTGTACACGGTCCGGTTCGGTCCGGTTTGGCCCTAAACCGCAAACCGAACCGGAGTACTCCGGTTTTTTGCAACAAGGAACCGAAACGCCTTAGAAATCGAGTCTTTATGAAATCGAACAATAAAGAAAGAACAACCAATGTTCAAGTGATTAGTCCTTCAACGAGCCCTCTGAAGCCGCAACGCAGAAGACGGAGGATAACACCACCGGCGGTAAGAAAACATAATCTAAATATTATATCAAGCTTACAAAACATGGTTGATGTTGAATCGATAATACAAATATGAGGATAACATCATCGAGAATACAAAGATTGTATAGCAACATGATTATACAATCTGAGGATAACACCACGAGCTTCTTCTCAGTCGGTGATGTTCTGATGTTGAATCGATGATGGTAATCTTCGATGATGTAGAATCGATGATGGTTTT
>JACGCM010001355.1:0-52000 GCA_014058105.1 Kingdonia uniflora | reverse complement strand
GTCAATTCAGTAAAGCCAAATGCACATTAGTTGTTTTAAGAACAGGGGCATGAATGACTTTTGAGGCATTATTTAGTTGTCTACCTCATTTACTCTCCTCTACATTTGTGTTGTTGCACTTGACACACATCATCCATATTCTGTCCTTGCAATGAATCGTTGCAACAATACAACTGGTTGTCCTTTCAACACATATGCTCTCATCGGATGGTGGATAACATGGTATACACGTATGTCAGAATTAGGATAAGCATGCAACATTGAATTTGAAGAAATTATGCCAATTGTGATTAAAGTAATTGTGGATTATCAGTGAAATCGGCGGTGGAGGTCACTCTATATTGCTCGAGGCTGAAAAGACCGTGAATTACCTAGGATGTGGGGAAGTGATGATAGTAAGCATAGAACTGGGAAAACTGTTTGATTGCATTGTAAAGCCTATACGACAGACACCTAAAAGAACACAACTATTACACCAAAGCGAGGGCTTCATATCAATCTCAATGTTCTTTACCATTAGAACTAGAGGCTCTATCTCAAAACCAATTGGCAATGAGAGAAGTGTCCCCATGATCTTATATTTTGAGGTACAAGGCTTGATTTTCCCATATGACACTATATATCTCAACACGCCCCCTCCTAGTGGCGCAATTTAGAGCTCAAGACGTGGAAGAATATTTGGGTGACGCAGAGCACGTGGGCCGTTGGACACACAATACATGGAAGAAAAAGCCCACTATATACCATCTTAGAACTGGACGTTACGAGCACTAAGGCGCGCGTTATCGCGCATGCCAGGCCGTTATGCTTAGTAAATAATTAGGAATTCATTGGGACTGATTTTGTATTTCAGGGTTTATTTTACTAATTTGATTGTTCTAATCACAATCAAAACTTAAACAAGTTGCCATAATCAACATATACTAAGTTACTTATAGCTTCAATCTCTAACACAAGATAGAACTAATTGGAGAGTAAAATTAGATGATTGAGAAAAGTAGAGATTTATTACGAGTGGAGGTTCGGAATCAGAGAAAAGCTAAGACCAAATTCAAACCCTAGAATACTTTGAAAATTAATGTGAGAAAGAAAAGATTATAAACAATAAATTGAGAAGATCAAACCAAATGGAGAATTCACATCCGTGTGAAAGAAAGCTCTCAATTGGTTTCTATACACCTCATACAAGAGTTACGGTTAAGAGGGTGATATAGAGAGTAGTCAAAAATCGAGAGAAACATGCATAAATTCTGCTAAACGGGAATTTTGCCTTATGATTTGGCGTTTTAGACGGAAATTCTGAATTGAGGACAAAATTTGGCCCTATATCGGCATATCATTTGTCATTTTAGGTGTAAATATTGACATAAATTTTGCTTTCAATCCGACGGCTGGGACTTAATTTTAAAACCTATGATAGATTTTAACAGTCTAATATGGCCTCGATTTGCGAGTTTTGGATAACGAACAGTCCTGATTCAAACTCAAACTGTGCCAAACAGCTGTATTCATAGTAGTATAAATATATCTCAAAACCAATTAGCAATGAGAAGAGTGGCCCCCGGAACTTATATTTTGAAGTACAAGGCTTGGTTTTCTCAATGTGAAACTATATATCTCAACATTTACAGATTCTTCTTTGCCGACTTCGTTGAAGATTGTGCCTCTTCGATTAACTAACCCATTAAATGTCATCCCTAGATATGGGATGTTGTGTCGTCTTATCCACACTCATTGCGCAACCTTAATACAAAAATAGTTGGTTCGTTAAAGTAGTTGTAGTTTCGCACTTTGATGTGACAACATGGATGAAAGACATCGGACGAGTATTGAGGTGCTTACAGGCTTTGTTATTGTGGGGGGATTTACATGATTTTGGAAATTGAATGTTCGTAGAAGACGAACAATATGATTGTAGGCTCCAGTTCAATTACTACGTAAGAGAACACTCAATCAGCATATGTGTGCTGGGCGAAGACAATGGACCGAAAGCTAGACGAAAAGAGAGGAATACTGAGGAAATAAAATGGAAATGCCATCATTAAACATGCCGTTCTCTGCCGTATACTATTTCCTTTCCTTTGTGTTTACCATAATTTATCACTATCTTCTCCTTCTAATACCTGGGAGGCATGCAGTACTGCACAAACCACAGGTTCCAGATTGTGCCGTATGGCATCACTGATACTATATTATGTACCTCTTTTCTTTCATGTTGGAGGAGTCTTATCACATAATTAGTGCATACCTTTCATTTGCTCACTCATTTTGGCGGGTATCTGAAGATGTCTCGTTCTTTCAGGAGCACTTTGTTTCCTTTTATCATATGACAATATATTCAAACTCTAGCAAATTGTTCACCTATATGACGTATTCACTGTGCGAAATTATATTTCCATTATGCTGACTTACTCCCATTTTTTATCATAATTTTTCTGTCTTGGGAATATCCGACGTGTTTCTGACCATACCTGAATCTCTAATCTTATAAAATGTGATACAATGCTTATATTTAGAGGAAGACGAACTATGGATCGGCTTCTATATATACATAGTGTAGGGAGCTTATGTGGGCAACTGGATCTACTTCCTTTATTTCCATAAAAGATCAATTTCTCCACTAATTGAAGACTATATGACCGTTCATAAAAGTTAATATTCAAGTGCAAAGATAGGAACAATGAAAAGGGACATTCTCAGTGTGCTAAAGATTCAAGAAAATCTGCCAGTAACCAAAATCATCACATTGTATTTCCTCTTTGAATGGGACACAAATTAATTTAACACCAAAGGTAAAATGTCACATGTCACAGGAGTCGGGACTCAAGAGTTAAAGCTTATTGAAATTCAAAAATCACACTGACGATTATTAATCTGCGAAGGCATAGATTGAGAACACACAAAGAAAACTCAAACTTAGGTTTTAAGTAAACCCTAGTTAAAAGTCAATTTGAAAACTCCCTCTTTTATTTATTATTCAAACTCAAACAAAAGCTAAGAACTTAAAACAACGAAGACTAAAAACTGATGTGAATCGTCCTCGCATGGTCGTTTATCATCGTCTATCATTTATTTACATTAATGTTATTTTGATTCAAGCAGCTTTGCTAGAGATACTTAGTAGGTTTTAGGGAGTTCCTAGATTATTCTTAATTAAGGTTTCACCCCCTTATGTTCTATAAAAGGGAGGCTAGGTTCTCTATTTTATTGAGTTATTGAAGTTGATAATTTGAAGTAAATTCAGTTTAGGTTTTAATTTAAACTTTTGTTCAGTTTTGATTTGAAGTTAGTTTTGTGTTTTAGTGTTAGTAAAAACCCTCATTTTAATTAGGTTAACGTTTATCAATCTGAGTTCTTGCTTCCGCGACTCAGATTTACGTAAATTGGTATCAGAGCTTGTAAGATTTTATGGGGATATTTTTTACACTGACTGCTACAGTAATCTGTGTTGCTACAGTGGTTTCTGCTATTGCTACAGTGATTTCTGCGGTTAAAAATTCTTTGGAGGAGTTTAGATTTTTTATTCACAATGCCGCGTTGTCTGGATTAACAATTCAAAATCATGGCGAAGCTGTTTGATGCGATTGACGAGAGATTTGAAAATTTTGATCGGTTTATCGACGCATTCACCGCCGTGCTCTTTACGCACCACCTCCCCAACCAGCCCCGCTGGGGCCAACGGCGATTTTACCACCTATTTACGACGACTATCCCGAAGTGGGAAATACCATAACCGTGACGAAAAACACGAAAAAGAAAACCCTAGTGCCAAATTGGGAAAAGTGACGGAGATCCCCGCAATCGGAGTTACAAGTAACACCAACAAAGGCAAGGTTGTCATCGGGACGAGTCCCAAGACGAACGGCGATCCCAGGGTTCCGGCAGTCCTTGTGACTGTTGTTATCAACAAAAAACAAGTCCAAAAAATAATGGATATAAAAACTCAGATGTTGCAGGTCCCAAAGAAGGTGTTGCAACCATTAATGAAGGTTTTGTTACCGCAATTAATGGAGATCGCAAAGTTTTTTTACAGGTTCACAAATAGAAGAGAGAGTCGCAGGGAGAATACCAATTAGAGACAGAGAAGATACCAGAGATTCCCATTACGTCCAGTGGATTCCTCCTGTTGAAACTCCAACCGGATATTGGGACAAACCCTCAATATTTGATGAGTATCAGATGATATCATTAAGAAAAATTGCGTTGAGTTGTTTTGGGAGGGCTTCTTAGCTAATTTTGAGAAGCGGATACCATGGTTTACTTTATTTTTGAATGTTCTTCAATATAGTGATATTGGTGGCGACATTGTACCCCGCACTTGGGTATAACCATGGGTTATGGAAAATTATGAGGTAAAATTCAGGTTTGAAGACGAGTATGCCACAACAAAGAGTTCTGAGTTCCATGGTGTTCAATAACTTGCCGATTTCGTGGTCGAAATCTTTCGAAGACAGGGGATTTGATGTGAATCGTCCTCGCATGGTCGTTTATCATTGTCTATGGTTTATTTACATTAATGTTATTTTAATTCAAGCCTCTCTGCTAGAGATGCTTAGTAGGTTTTAGGGAGTTCCTAGATTATTCCTAATTAGGGTTTCCACCCCCTTATGTTATATGCTAGTTTCTCTATTTTATTGAGTTGTTGAAGTGGATGGTTTGAAGTAAATTCAGTTTAGGTTTCAGTTTAAACTTTTGTTTAGTTTTGATTTGAAGTTAGTTTTGTATTTTAGTGTTAGTAAAAACCCTAATTTTAATTAGGTTAACGTTTATCAATCCGAGTTCTTGCTTCCGCGACTCAGATTTACCTTAAAAACTTAAAGGAAAATAAAATAAAAAACTCTATTTAAGCTTCCTAACTTTAATAGAAAGCAGAAAATAAAATCAACTTAAATTATGGAAACAAAGTAAATCCAACACCTCCTAAAAGCATGTAGGACTCTAACAGACTCTCCTTCTCCCTAATTAGTGGGAAGAACAAGAGGCCCAAGATGACCTTTTTCCCCTTCCATTGAAAAGTATAGGTGCTATTCCTCCCAGCATAGATAGTAGCTCGGTCATACTGCCATGGCCGCACTAACAATTGGTCGCAGGCATCCATTGGGACGACACATCACCAAACGAAATCCTCGTATGTATCGCCAATAGAGAATGGAACCAAACACATTTTTTCAGCTCTCCCCCTGTTCCCGGTAACGATCGACTGAATGTTGAAAGGTTTGGTATTGGGCAACAATTTCAGATTCAACTTTTCTGCCATTTCCACAGATTACTAAGTTATGACTTGAACCCGCAATCACAACATTAAGCAGTTTGCCCTTTGAAATACACCTTGTGCAAAAAATAATATTACGAAGCCGCGATTCTGGATTGGGCGAAGAGGGATTCATTGTCAAGTAGCAGTTAAAGACACCACAAGGGCGGGGGGACTAAATCAAGTCTCAAAGAACACCCCTCTTTGATTTCTTTTTCACACCCAAATAAAATTAAAAACTATCAAGACCACAGTCCTTGTTTATAGAAAAACTGAGGAACCCCTACTATTAAGCTTCTTAATTTTATTAGATACTAAAACCAAATCAATTTTAAATATATATTCAAAATAAATCCTAAAGGCCTACTCCAAGCTTCCTAATTAAAATAAAATAAAAACTAAAAGACCAAATATCCTTCAATTATAGAAACAAAATAAAAACTCCTACCCAGTCCTTATTTAAAGCAAAAACTAGGACACCCCTACTCCAAGTTTCCTATTTATCAGTAAGAACCTAAAACCAAATCAACTTAAATAACATAAATCCTAAAGAGCAAGAATCCAAACCTCTCCGCGCAATTTCATGGTCAACACACTCCCCTTCTTCACACGCTCCCACGGATACGCAAACAACATCCTGAGCTTCACAACAAACCCATCCCACCCTGCAATCTCCTTGAACTCAAATTCACCACTCGGGTACTCCTCATCACTCCTCTTCAAACTCCCATTACCGAATTCATCCGCAATTTCACCTCCAGATGACTCTTTCTCACACTCGGTCGAAGAATCCTTCTCGGAGGATGTTTCGAATGCTCGAATTGAGAATTGTTTCCTAGGTTTGATTGGGGGTAAATTAGTGTGTGTTTGGAGAGAGAACGAGATGTTGTTGTTGAGAGATTGAAATTGGGGTTTTGGAGATGAAGGTGGAAATGATTCGGGAGTGGAGAAAAGTGTGGTGAGAGTTGCAGAAAAGTTTCGACATTTTTATTTCTCTCTCCCTGAAAGAAAGAGGAGAGGATTATGTTTCTTGAAATTAGTTGATGACATGGTCTCTATTGGGAACACGTCATTGGTTTTCCCGCCTTCCGATAGAAACCACCTTCTATTTTTATTTTATTTTCTTTCTAACTAATAATCCACTCACTTCAAGAAAAATACTCGAGATTGAGACATGATTAAAGAACTTAAGAAGTAAGAAAGAAAGAAATTAAGTTGTATGCTATGAGGCCCACTATGTTTGCAGCGTAACATCTTTAAATTTAAACATTCATGCTATGAAAACTCATTTTATTAAGCATCTGCAGCGCAGTTGGAGGGCGCAGTGGAGGGTGAATAAACCCAAATCCACCCACAGCAGTGTAACCTCAAAATTAAGATGAATATTAGCCACTACAGTTTTGAACTGCGGGGCACAACCTACGTCCCAGATTAAGCCACGTCTCAATATTTGGAACGTTCAATACCCACGCACAATTCTAAACTGCGGGGGAAGAAGAACAAATCAGATTAAGCCACGTAATTTATTTATTTTAGCAAGAGCCTGCATGAAATTGCATACGAATTGCCACAATCATTCATTCATATTGCTAAGTAAAGACAGTTGCTTCTAGTTTAAACACCCAAACCCAACTTTTTTATCAAGTTTCTCAATCCCCACTTTTTCTTAGTAATTCAATTCCATTATCCATAGATTAACAAAGTCGGGACCTAGTAATGTTATTCCCAAAACTAGACGTAGGCAAAGTGATAAAGTTAAACAAATGGGTAAAGAATTGGTCACGAATATGTGGCCGTTACACCTCACGCGGATAATGATCCCGCCCCAACCCTCGAGAATTTGCACCAAGTGGATATCTTTTCGGACAACTGAGTCCATATTTCTATTGGATAGGAAGAATTGCCAGTAAGTTTTTTGTGTAAAATTTATGTGTTATTAACGTTATTTGTCAAATGTTCGACGAAATGCCAGAATAAAAATTTAATATGTTAATGTGTTGTTTTTGCAAAACTGAGATAAAATACAATATAGGGGATCACTGGATAAGGTATTAAAGTGGTATCAATGGATTGTCAGGTATCCCACGTTGAAGAGGTTGGTCGACAATATGGGTTTTGAAGAGTTTTTGGGGATTAAGGCGGAAAACTCAGATAAACGCTTAATTCATGCTCTCATAGAACGGTGGTGGCCTTCCACCCATACTTTTCATTTCCCTTGCGGGGAACTTGGCGTTAGGCGCCGTAAGACTTCGTCATGCTAACGGGCATAAGTTTTAGGGTGGGCTTCGAACTATCGTACGACGATAAGTACTCGAAGTTCGAAGAAGCACAAACATTATTTCCTGGAATCACTCAAGCCGACATCTGGTACTGTAACATCACTCTAGCTTATTTAAAAACCTAGAGAGACGTTTTGAATCCTCAAACCAACAGTTACAACCAAGACATGGATATCGTGTATGCGAGGGCATTTATTGCATACATGATGGATAATATCTTATTCTCGAATATAAATACATCTCTACCGGCCGGTTATCTTGCAGCTTTGGCAGACCACCATATTCTAGATGCATCGAGGTTCGACTGGAGTACTCCAATCATGGTGGCTTTGTATCGGGGCCTAGATGAAGTCTCAGTTCTGAAGAGTGGGAAGGGGAAAAGATCACAGGCTTTTATGCCCTGTTGGAGTTTTGGTTCTTCGAGTAATGTCACGTTGGAATGTATGTGGTCAATGTGAACATCTTCAACTGTGTTTATCCTCTTATGGGTGCGTGGAGATATAAAAGGGTTAGTTCAAAGGCCAAGATCCATCATTCATTTGCTGTGATCAGAGAAATGATAGAATAGAAGTACATAACCAACATTGATTGGCAACCATGGGCGAGGTCTTGACAAGCAATCTGTCTGGAGGTAAGATTTGCCACACAACTTAGTCAAAGAAGGGTTCCATTAGTTTCAGTCCCATACGGGAACAATACGCTTTGGTATTTAGGAGACCGGTATATGCGTCAGAACACCGAGGTTAATAGTATTCCCTATGACCCTATGCAAGAGATTATGGAATTTCGGTGGTACGATCGACAACTTTATTATGGACTGAAAGAGGTAGACTTCTATGATGGACACAATTACATCGTTAATGACGTAGATTACATGACATTTTGGCGTTTGGCTCAACCAAATCCCAAGATCGGTTGCAGTTTAGTAAAGAGGGTCGGGAATATTTATATGATCGGGCGTGATCTAATGAGGCCCGATGTTGCTCTGTCACCTACTTTGAGTTTAGCCACGTCTTCTCAGGTGCAAAACTATGGTGTTAAGGCATACGGCGAGGAAGTGAGGGATCTGGGATGGTTCATGGAGATGGCAGGAAACAGTAGAGAACTTAGACTGCTACTGATCCCAGCCATGCAGGTACCACACCCGTATCCACCTAGGTATAGTGTGGATGAGTTGTGGCATCAAAACCAAGAAATACGGTATGCGGCATATAAAGATTCGAGGCAATACTTTCAACGCACAGAGGAGTTAGAGAATAGTTATGGCGGAAGGATAGGATTATTCGAGTCACGGGAGAGAGACTAGTTGACATGTCTATCAACTATCAGATAAGGCTGGAAGTTCAATGTACCTATGACGAGAGTTTCAGCGTACCAGACACGCCCGCCAGACGAAGAGAAGCTGTCCCAAATAGGCTATGTTTTATTTAGACTATCAAGTTTATGTTATATTTTATTTATACTATCGAATTTATGTTATGTTTTATTTAAACTATCGAGTTTGTAGAGGCCTACCCCTCGATCTTACCTAAATCAAGATGTCACCAGTTCGAACTACCTCCATGTCAAACCCAAGTATTCTTCACATGACTTCTCCAGTCAACATTGCCACCTACTCCTCGAACTGATGAAAAATGTGGGCCGAGCTCAAAACAGAAAACCTGAACAAGTCAAAGCTACCCATCTCTCATGAACTCAATAGTTATTCAGTTAACAGCACCTCAAAGAATGTGCTTCAGCACGATGAAGAACTGTGGAGAAGGCCTATATAAAAAAAAGTTTCATAAGAGACAAGAACCAGAAAATTATACGATAAATTACCAAAAAACTATATTTACTAGATTCTCAAAACTTCAAACTTCTTATAAGATCAAGCATTTATAAGTCAAGAGATCACTTGTAATAAGATATCTGCCTCAAGCAATAAACGTCACTATTACAAAAAATCATTAACCTGAGGTCGTGGTTTTTTACCTATTCATACGTTTTCCACGTTAAATCACCTGTGTTATTTCTCATTTTCTATTAGATTTTGTCACAGATACATTGGTATAAGAGTTAATTCCAAGCCACTTCGAGCTTACAAAATTAGGTCATTACATTTGGCGCCGTCTATGGGAAAGAAATCATTTCTACGATATCCTAAGACATTTATTCACCCTATTACAAATTTTAATCATGGTCACATCAAGGCGACCAGCAACTGAAATCTAGCTCGATCTCTCAGTTGAGCCGAAATAACTTACAAAGCTACTGGCGAATCTCAACACTGAGTTAGAGAAACATAACGAGCTCGAACGTCAATTAACTCTCGACCGAGAGCTCCGTGAAAAGGAGCTCGATGCTGAACGACAAGCTCATTTGACAACGCTTAAACGATATGAAGATCAAATAATAACAATACAGACTGTATCGCAAGCCCTACAAAATACTCAGCAGACTCTTCCAATACGAGATCGCGATCAATTGCCAGAAGCCTCCTGGGTTCCTGCGCGGGAAAGATTGGAACCTCGAGAAGCCACCAGCAAAGCTATTTCCAGAAATCTTCAGCACAAACCTCAATCTTCTATTCGTTTGGGTAGTGAAGTTCAGTCTGAGATCAGTCGAGGTCACCGATGTTCCGTACGTCAAGAGAAAGAACATCTATCTCAACCTTGAGTTCCAACACGAGATCATTTGAGTGAAGGTACCGAAACTCACAATCCGCAACCTCCTCGTCAAACCACTCAACCGACCCATCATTATGTTACACAAGAACATATAGAGCAGCGTATTAAGGAGTTAATCGAATCACAAGTTCTGGGCATACCGACGACCTTACCAAGTTATAAAGAACTCCAATTGCCAAAGAACTATTCGATATGGAAATACTGAAAGGTTTCCATACTCCGAAAATTTGCAAATACAAGGGTAGCGATCCAAATGAGCGCAATCAACAATACCGTGATTCATTGGGGTTGTACTCCAATCTTAACCACATTCTCTGCCATCTGTTTTCCATAAGTCTAGAGGAAGAACTACTCTGATGGTTCCATTCTCTACCTGAAGACTCTATATACACATTTGACCAGCTACAAAAACAATTCATCAAGACATATGCTCACAACAAAGACAAAGAATAAAATTATATTCTCTTATTAGTCTCAAACAGTCACACGGAGAGAAGCTCGAGGCATTTGCCAAGAAGTTTTTGGAGCTCGCGCGTAAAATAGACAATCTCGATCATAAAATAACTATTACTGCTTTCACCAACGCGCTCCAGCTCGACTACAAAGCCAAAGAGTACCTCTTCCTCAACAAACCTGCGACCTTGGAGGATATGATCACCAAGGTCAATAGTTATGTCGACCTGGAAAGAATGATGTCTGAAAGGCATAAATCTACTAAATCTACCCTTACTACGAAAGGTCCAACTACAGATCGAAACACTAAACCAAAGGAGGATCAAGGTGACCAAAAGCACGCCAAGGGAAACACTGGCAACCCTCGAAAAGGCGGTTCACAAGTCAAACCGGTCCTCCCAAAGAGTAATGTTCGGATCTCCATTATTTTTCCAATCCTCTCAAAGGATAAGTTTTACCGTCTCTCCCAACCATTGGAACCAATCTAGAACCGACCGTACTATACATCATAAGGTAAACTATCATTCTACTAACAATTGTTATGCTTTACAGAGGTTATTCAAATACATTTTCAATGAGGGACGGATATTTGAATATATTGTTGACCTATAATCATTCTAGGATGACAGTTATAAGATGCAACTTGAAGTTGTCCAGGTCAAAGATCAAGCTGAGGAGAAGCATCTCTACCATATGTGTCACAACAACATGATTGAAATTAATCAGATTACCAATTCTAACAAATTCAAGCGCAGGAGACTATCAGAATGCTGCGATCTTACACCTCAAGACAAAGAAGCCAAACTTCTACTTGAGTCGAGCAATCGCCAGCTTGGGATCCCATTCGAAAATTGCGACACTAGCCATGTCAATTTCTACATCATGATGCATTAGTCATAATGCTCAAGATGAAGAAGTTTGTCATGCACACAATGATGATCAATATTGGCAGCAATATTAAGATTTTCTTTCAAAGAACTATCAACCAAATGGGATTGACCAATCAAGTTAATCAAAGCGACATCGATATCAATAGATTCAATGGTTCTAAAGAAGAGCGAGTATGCAAGATCATCTTACCTATTACTGTAGGACCAACCATAATCGATGTCATCTTCTATGTGATCAATGCCAAATCTCGTTATCTCGTGATTATTAGCCGTTGTTGGATTCATAACATGGAAGCAATCGCTTCCACCTATCATCAGGCATTCTACTTCAAACACAACGATGGTATCTATGAGATTAGGGGTAGTCAAAACTTTCTCGAGCTTGCAAAAATATTGTCTCTGCTATTTTATATACCTCTGACAGATATGTTGCATAACAATTACAAAAAGCTGATCAGCCCGATGATCAGCCTTCCACGGAGGAGCCCACCGAATACATCAATATTGATAGACCTGGCAGAAGTACTTTTATCGGTACTAAGCTGGTTCAATACAAAAAAGACGCTCTCATCCAATTTTTACGACTAAATCGAGACATTTTTGCGTGGTCTTTCGAAGAGATTCTAGGGTCGATCCGGCCAAGGCATGTCATAATTGGTCATCAACATCAACGCTACGGTAGTCAAGCAGAAACAATGACGCCTATCACCGTGAATTGAGATGAAGTTAACATGGAGATCGAGAAATTTATCAAAGTGGGATCCATTCGAGAAACCAAATATCCAGCTTAGATATCCAACATCGTTGTTATCCCAAAGAAGAATGGAAAAGTCCAAGTTTGTATAAATTTTACCGATCTAAACAAATATACTCCAAAGAACAGTTTCCCTCTTCCCAATATTTATCAGATCTTTGAATCCACAACAGGTCACGAACTCATATCTATGATGGACGTTACATCTGGGTACAATCAGATTCCACTATTGGGTGAAGATCAAGAAAAGATCACTTTCATCACTGAAAGATGACTTTACTACTACAAAGTCATACCCTTCGGACTCAAAAATACGGGTGCAACTTATCAACGGTTGATGACTACTATGTTCAAAACACATCTTGGGAAAGTCGTGGAAGTCTACATTGGCGATCTCTTATGCAAGAGTATACAGTCTATCAACCACATTTTAGATCTCAACACAATATTCAACATTCTTCGATCTTACAGGATGCGTCTTAATCCTAATAAGTGTCAATTCAGAGTACATTCAGGTCGATTTCTAGGCCACCTCATCAGCAAGAAGGGGATTGAGGCCGATCCAGATTAGATTCGGGCTCTCCTTAACATATTATCTCCAAAAACGATGAAAGACATTCAGAAACTTATCGGTAAAATTGTCACTATCAACCGTTTGTTTTGAAATCTTCAGACCACTGTCATTGGCTATTCCTATTACTCCACAATTATACCAAACAAGAAAATATTTGTCAAATATAGAGGTTCAATGGATATTAGAATGCGAAGCATTTTTCAGGATCTCAAACCTATTTGGGGAAGTCTCCCATCATGAGTACCCCAATAGATAATGAGGAACTGATTATCTACCTAGCAGTTACAGATACTTCACTCAGCTCAGTTTTCATTCGACTTGAAGGGAAAATCGTGAAACCAGTCTACTTCATCAGCAAAACCCTCACTCCAGCGAAAATATGGTATTCTAAAATCGAGAAACTTCTTCTCACCCTTGTTTATACTTTATAGAAACTCAAATACTACTTCTAAGCCTATTCAGTCAAAGTCATGATAAACTACCTACTTCGGGAGATTCTGTCCGAAAAAGAAAAATCAAGGATAGTGCTGTAGTGGCTAATTCTGCATCTCGAACTCACGCTTCATCTTCGAATTATATATGAACTTTCGATCTCCCCAGCATAACACGTGGCATAGAAAGAATCAAAACAACAACATCAGAAATCAAATACAACACAAATTTCTTAACCAACACCACTCGTCCATGAGGCTCCTCGTGCTCATGGTTGAGAGCCATCTTGTAATACCTTACTTCGTATCTCAGACTCAGGCTTCATCCCCGACCTCATCAGCATACATGAAGCATTACTAAAGATATATTCAATATTCCTTAGCAAGAGTCATCACTTTTGATCTCCACAGTAACAGTTTGATTTACGCAAGTGTACAGTCATCAATAGAGACATTGTACAGCAACAGAGGTCAGGACGTTACATCATCTGGTCAAAGAATATCTTATATCTACTTTGTAACGTCCACCATTAAGAATCTTAATGGTCATCAAATAGTCATATTATAAGACCTATATATAGGACTAGAGAGTCATCAAACAGTCTTAATGGTCATCCCTGACAAAACTCATGCTATTGGTCGAGAACCATCTTGTAATAGCTTATTTCGTATCTTGGACTTAAGTTTCGTCCTCGATCTCATCCGCAAACAGTAAGTACTACTAAAGACATGACAAAATTTCCTCAGTTAAAGACATCACTTTCGACCTCAACACCAACAGTTCGATCTGCGTAAAGCGTTCAACGCGTTGAAGGCTTTATTCTTCTAGCCCTCAAGTTCAGCAGGTCGCCACCTAGAAGAATAAAGCCATACAACCTGAGGGCTCGTAGATCTCCATTCATAACAGAATAGGACCTCTTCTGAAAGGCGTTCACGTAGAAGGTACACTTTGATCTAACCATCATCAGCCAGAAATGGGGCCTATCCCAATCCATGAGGTCCACCAGGAAGTGGATGGTGGCCCAACGGGAGTTAGATAGGCTGAAAATCTACCTCAAAGAGTTTGAGTCCCAGCAAAAGAACATCTAAGTAAAGGGAGCGGGGACCATAATCCTGGAGAAGGGAGCGGGGACCATAATCCTGGAGAAGCCTGACCACTGCAGCTCGACAATATGTGACTCAGGAACATGTTGGCAGACGAATAAAAGAATTACTAAAATCTTAGGCTTTGACTAAAAGAATCCACAATAGAGTACAGAAAAGCCAGATTGCACAGAAGTTGTTGAATGGTGAGGTCCTCACTGGGTTCTATACTCCGAAGATTCGAAAATATAAAGGAACTGATCTAGTAGAACTGATCTAGTAGAACATGTCCAAGAGTTCCAAGATGCTTTAGGCCTACATTTCATATCCAACCACATTCTATGCCGGCTCTTTCCAACTAGCTTATCAGGCGAGCCCCTGCGATAGTTTTACACACTACCTGAAGGATCTATCACAACTTTCGAATAGCTACGAGAACATTTTATCAAGAATTACTCACATTTCAAAGACAAAGAGGAGAATCTATACTCTATTTTCAGCCTTAAGTAGATGCCTGGAGAGAAGCTCAAAACATTCACTAAGAAGTTTTTGGAGTTAGCTCCAAAGGTAGATCGGCTCGACCAGAAGATTACTATATCAGCTTTCACCAATGCTTTACTTATTGATGAAAGGGCGAAAGAGTACCTCGTCCTAAATAGGCCGACAACTCTGGAAGACATTTATCCTATACTTCATAAGGATAAGTTTTTCTGCAATGTACAATATCTCCAACCTATTGAGAACAAACCATATTGCATTCACCACAAGGTCAGACGTCATGAAACAGAACATTGTTTTGCCTTATAGCGGTTGTTGGAGTATATCTTCATTGATGGACGAATGCATGAGTACATTGTAGACGTCAAAAGTTATAAGAACGGGAGTTACAAACTTCTTACATAAGCCGCATAAACCGAAGAGCCAGCAAGAAGGAAACACTTATACCATATGTCGTTCTATCACTTCGTTGAGACTCAGATCATCAACCAATCGAACAGAAGCAAAAGAAGACGTGTCGGCCAATATCATGACCTATCCATGAAAGACAAAGAAACTCGTTTACTTCCTGTGTCCAGCTCTCAGCAAACAGGAATTTCTTTCGACAAATGTAATGTTCGTCATATCAGCTATCCTCACCATGATACTTTGGTGATCATGTTCAAAATGAGAAATATGGTGCTTCACATAATGATGATAGATACTGATAGTACTATCGAACTACTTTTTCAAAGTATGATTGACCAGATGGGACTGGCCGACAAGATAGCCCAGTAACATTGATATATATGGATTCAACGGATCTAGAGAAGAACGTGTAGGAAAGATTCTACTTTCTATCACGACAGGACCCGTGACACTCGACGTTATCTTTTATGTTATCAATACAAAATCTCACTATTTGGGGATAATGGGACGTTGTTGGTTACACAATATGCGAGCTATTCTATCCACCTATTATTTGGCGCTGCGATTTGAATGGAATGACGGCATATATGAAATCAAAGGAAGTTAGAATCTAGCTCGGGCATGTAAAAATTTGTCATCATCATTCCAGAATCCTCGGAGCCGCAGCTCGCATAACAATTACAGAAAACAACAGGACACACTACAAAAAATTATACAATAAACTTTACATAAAACCATCTACCAAGTACAGAAACAACAGAGTACATCGAAATCAGTGGAGAAAAGCGAAAAACATACGTTGGCACTCTTCTGGCAATGGCAGAATGAGATGCCCTCATCCAATTCCTTAAAGATAACAGTGATGTCTTCGCTTGGACCATTCATAAGATGTCGGGCATTGATCCAAACCTGGCCTGCCATAAGCTCAATTTAAAAGATAAGGCCGAAGCTGTCAAATAAAAGCAGAGGACCTTAGCACCAAGACTCCAAGAAGAAGTCAATAAAGAAATTGACAAACTCATCGAAGTTGGCTTGATCAAAAAGGCCAATTACCCAGAGTGGATCTTGAATATTATGGTAGTCCCAAAGAAGAACGGCAAGATCAGACCATGCGTAGATCTCATGGGCCTCAACAAACATACTCTAAAAGATAGTTTTCCACTTCCTATCATAAACCATATGCTCGTTTCAACTACGGGATACGAACTCCTATTCATGATGGATGCCGCATCAGGATTTAATCAGATACCTATGCTACCTGATGACCAAGAGAAGACAGCTTTCATTATAGAACATGGCTTATACTGCTATAAGGTCATGCCTTTCGGCCTCAAGAATGCTGAAGCCACTTATCAACGTTTGATGACACAGATATTCAATGATCACCTCAGAAAAATGATGAAAGTCTACATTGATGATATGTTGTGTAAAAGTCTCTAAAAGGATAACTATATTATAGACTTACGCACTACTTTCGATATTCTCCGTTTCTACAAGATGAGACTCAATCCTGAAAATGCCAGTTCGGGGTCCAGTCAGGAAAATTCTTGGGACATTTAATCAGTAAGAGAGGTATAGAAGTTGATCTAGATTGTATTTGGGCACTATTGTTTATGCCTTCTCCAAAAATAAAGAAAGACGTACAGAAGTTAGTTGGCAAGATTGCCGTAATAAATTGTTTTGTTTCAAAGTCTTCTGATCGATGTCGATGGTTGTTCAACCTATTACGTGAAGGGACAACAAAATAGAAGTCTAAAAAGGATCCTGAGATCGAGTGAATAATAGAGTGTGAAACAACATTTCAGGAACTGAAACTTTACTTGAGATCACTACCAGTGATGAGTACACCTAACGAGGGGAAAAACAATATATCTTGCAGTCACCGACGAATCATTAAGTTATGTTCTCATTCGACTTGATGGTAAGATGGAAAAGCCTGTCTACTTCATCAACAAAACTCTCACTCCAGCAGAGTCCCGATATACCAAGATCAAGAAATTACTCTTAGCTCTCATGTACACATCACAAAAATTGAGACAGTATTTTTAGGTACACTCAGTTCGAGTGGTGAAAAATTACACTTTGCGAGAGATCTTATCCAAGCGGAAAAAATTCAGATGAGTACAACAATGGTCGGTCACTCTTGGCAAACATGACATCCATTTTGAACCACGACATTCTGAAAAAGGTCAAATAGTAGCAGACTTCCTTGTGGACTTCCCATTAGAAGATCCTGATTGGGAAGAAGACATCACGGATACCAATAACGAACAATTTGAAGAAAAGTTTAAAGAGAAGTCAGACTGGATAACTCGAAAAGGGTGGCATCTTTTAACTGATGAATCTTCCAGGCCTGTAGGATCAGGAATCAGAATCGTACTTATTACACCTTCTAATGATAGCCAAACAGATCTTCTATGCTCCTCTACGTTCGTTGCCTCAGCAACTAACTACTATTCGATAGCCTTTGGGACTATCCTATACAACAGATATTCAACTCATATAGTATCATTAGTTTATCGAAAGGTTAGTATAAATCATTATTCTAGACAATCCTATTTTCATACACTTTATCTACTATATGCATTAGTATACATAACGCCCTCTCACAATCGTTACTCATCACCAGAACTATTACTCGAATCATCACCTATATTAGAAGGTCCCGCAACGTCGCGTGCATATCCCTTGTACAACCGTTGACGCATAAACTCTGGCATTTTCCCCATAACGATTTTCTTTCCATCTCTAACCATACTCTGTTTTAGAACTCCAATTTTGGCTACCATGGGACCTAGATACTCAGACCATATTACCTCTATGTCACACTGTACACTTTTGCCAACTAAACCATCATACACCAGTTTACTTTATACTTCCAATTTCTTGAACTCTGATGCAAAGAATGAAATTACCGCTGTCATATCTCTCTCGTACACGTCATCTGCCTCAGTCTTCACCAGTTTAGACAGAATAAGCTCGTTAAGTTTACTACGAGCTTCCTTCAACGAAGCTTCTTAATGATCGCAACGCTTCTCTACTCGTTATTTCTCATCCAACACATCAGAATTCATAGACTCCAACACTGTCATGAACTCATCCATATGATAAATTAAAGATATTGCCCCATTAATTCCTGCTTCACGATCCTCCCATTCTACCCTCTTCTCATCAAGACGTATCTCCATCTGCAATAGGTCATCGTCTAACTTCACATTTATGTCACGCAATTTTTTGCATTATCTTCCAGGTGCTCCAAGGTATTTAACTTCAACACCTGTATGGTATGCTCTAGAGTCACTACTTTATTTTAAGCCTCATTTGTATTTACGTTATATTTATTGTGGGCCTCTTCCATCTTCTTTATAACCACATCAGCAACTAGCCATAATTCTTCATACTTAGAAGCGCGAGCTCGCATATCCGCTATCTCCACTTCAAGCATATTTACTTGGAACTGTAAGTCTTTCACATTTTAACCTTCCTCCTCTAATTCTGCCAACAGTTCTATAATTTAAACTCGAGCAGATGCCAACTCTGCCCCCTACTAGCTCACTTGCCTCGAGCCACCTGTAAATCTAACCTCTTTCTTACTTATAATTTCTTTTAACTCCTCTATCTTTCTCAGTCCGTTGGCTAGATCTGTATTTTTCTCCTGTAGCTTCTCAGACAAACGAGCTCCTATGTTTCATTCTCGTACTATCTCCACCTTCATGTTTTCTTCCAATCCAATAACGCTTTTTAGTACCCCTTATACGAACTTAGCTCAGCATTCAATTATCCATTTTGGACGCGTAATATGTCACACTAACTTTAAATAGCAATCAATTCCACCTGTCATAACAGTTTACATTTATAATAGTTCGATCATACCAACAAATTACATACCACAGTTAATAAGTTTAAATTAATAACATGGTATCTGAGTAATATCAATACATCATTCTATTCATCGTCACAGAGAATAGATTTTATTTATCATCAACGGCAGTATACAAGGATCTAACAAATATGCAGGGCCGGTAAAAGGAAAGCGAGAATACCCTATTTTTTATTCTACAAGAAATGAGAAGACTGCCCTTTATTTCTAGAAATCTTTCTATTCGTTACTTGAACATTTACCAGAGTGGTAAAGGTCACCACCTCCTACGTTGTTTGCGCTGCGATTGGGGTATCAGACTTTCGACCACCTCCTCACCCTCTTCCGATGATAGTCCCTCAGCATTGAAATAGGTTTTTACCAATAATTTCTCCATCACCTTTGGTGAACCACATATTCTCAGCCTTAGCGTTCTCTACATCAAAATCCTTCCCAAAATTTATCACGAACTTCCTAAATTCATTCCATACCTTAGCCAGTTCTTCCCCATAAAAATCAATAATACTGTCTATATGGCGATCATGTTCTATTCGAGCAGCAACTTTTGCTCGTGACGGATATAGATGTTTCTTCAATGTCATATGCGCTTTGTGCAGCCGCTGACGCATTTCTTTATGCAATACACCTAAAGCCCTCAAATCAACTTCTACCTTTATTCGAACAATCACTTCTTTCGACAATCGCGTTGCTAAAGATATTTTTTGCTCCATGTGTTGCACTAATTCATCCTATAACCCCTTTAATTCACCCTCTTATCGCTTTTGGACCTCTATTTGCTCATTTCTTATTCTGAAAAATACAATTCTCATGGCCCTCCGATCCTACATAAAGCCAAACCCATCAGATAAAGGTTTTACATCACCCCATACAATAAACACACCAGCTTGAGTAGAATACTTTCTCGTCTCTAAACTATGACGATTACGTGCTTCTTGAGCTAAAAACATAACTCGAGCTGGGTCCGAAACTACACCTCTCTCTTTCAAATGTTCTACATAAGCTTCTTTTAACCCTCATTCACTATCTACTTCAACCTCAAAATATAATGTCAGAGTTATTAGCATACTTTAGCCCCTAGCCTTATTACTCAAGTCGTTAAAACATGTCAACTCTTTTGGTTTTTGCACTAATGTTCCCATTTCCTCTTCCTTTCTTAACACCTCATCCCTTTCTATTTTTATCTTAGCATATCTACATTGGAGATCATATAACTCTTTAAAAGTTTTCTCTGAATTCAACTTAAATTGCATTATCTCATATTCAGTTTTATTAAGTACCTGTTGAATACGAGCCACGAAATCCCTCACTCTACTCAACAACCTCTCTAGTTCAGAATTAGTTTTTCTCAGTCACTTTATCTTCTACACAGAGTACAAATATTTTGTTATAATACAGACACCCAAAATGAACATGTTTCAAATCATCACTCCAACTTCAACAATACAGAGTACAATCACATTGATATCACACGAACTACATCAAATCAAAAATAGAATACCACAAAAAGTTTAAAGATTCTTGTTGATTTCTACTTCAGATGGAGGATCCAATGTTTGCCCAACCGGATGACCTGGATTAACATGATCAGAAGGAGGATCTAATGTTTTTTTAGCTACTCAGACAGGCTCAGCACTTTTTGGTGGAAGCTCCAACATTTTCTCAGGAGAAATACCAGCATCAGCCATCAATTCCTCCAGGACCTCTGAAGGGAAAACTATTTGCTTGTACCTACCGACCCGACCTAGTTTCACATCAGCTGGACTTAATCCAAAATCATAATAAGATTAGACAAAGTAATCTTGTTCTACTTTAAGGGCCTCGACCTATTTTGACATCACATCATCATCATGCTCCTGTCGCTTCCCCGACAGTTTTTTATCGCCTAATGAAGATGTTCTTCTCAAATCACACTCAAAGCTCAAACGTTTCCTCACCTTGGAAATAAGATTTACGCCACTTTTTTATCTCTCTAAAGCTGTAGATAACTTATGAGGGATAGAGAGGCGCATCTTTATACTTTCCCTCGGTTTGTGAAACAATGGCTCCTTCAGATACATGTTAGTCACCCCTACTGTCTCTGTAGGCATGTCTTTCCGATGAAAGACATCATCATGACTTCTGCGATAACATCTACTATTATCACGTCTGTCCCTATTGTCTGCCATTAAACAATTTTGCACCTCTTCCTCAAACACAGTATAAATGACCAATCACCTTACTTTTATACCGTACCAGGATCATATAACTTTCCTAAAATAGATCAATATTCAAAATTCAAAGATATCAATACAGTTGTTAAAATCCTAGAGCTGTTTACCACAATATCCGTACACAAAGAGTAAAACAAAATACTTTATTCTTGTTCAAATAGATCGAGACATCACATTACTTTATTCTCTCAAAATTTCTCACCTTACATTTATTTGGGTTCCAATACAGAATACTACAAACAGAATACTTTGTACGAGCTCTCATACTTCGAGCCTACCGAGCTTACCAGTTACATCTAAAACAACCTCTATGGTACGCCTCCCCATATAAAATTATCTCTCAATTTGCTGCCCTTACATCATCTTCAACGATCTTGTCACATGCGAGCTATCGAACAGTCAGCTCCCGTACCGTAGCACTCAACAACGACCTCCGAAACACATCATACCAGAAAAATGATCACTCCAAAAGTACAACATCATAAGGTAATCAACGGAAATATAGCTCACGAAGAAGTTTAGCAACTTAATATGGAAATGTCCATCCATTGCCTGTTGAGTACGCTGAAAATGAGTCCCGACCATGCTTCAACACACTACCTGCAGAGCAAGATTATCCCTATAAATGATACAAATCATAACAGCAAGGAATCACTACTTATAGCCACAAGGAAGATCTCCGCAAATCCATATTACCCCACAGATTTTGTTGAGAAAAATACTTTAAGAAAATTTTCAGGACAGCAGAATATCTACATCAAATCCAGATTATTGTGACAAGTTATTCTTTCCATAGTATGAAATATCTCCTTAGATTTATACGAGCAAATATAAAGATGGCAACATACAAAGATCAAGCGAATCCAGCGGTAACATCTACAAATCAATGTCAATCCTTTCTAGCAGTTCAAAATACTCAGTCATCCAGTTCGAGAACACAGATCATAGAAAACAATACATAATTGCTTCCGCCAAGTCATATTTTTGAGCTCCTTTAAATTTTCAAAACTCACCTATCATTACCATTTTCCATCATGCACACAGAACTCTTTATAACTTATTTATCCCCATCATACCCCATGACAACCAATTCCTACTGACATACCCCCATTTTACACCAGAAAACTTCACAAACAAGTTCGATATAAGGAAACAAAATACCATAACATCGATATTTTATTAGTTCAAAGATTTCTCTTACAAAATACTTTACAGATAACAAAATGTTCCCAATAAATTATAACAGATTACTTTACAAAGTTTTAGTTCAAATTACTTTCCAAGAGCCCATAGAGAAGATGATGAAAGACTAAAGCAACTTTTGAACCCTAATCCCATGCTGTAAGATCTGGGAAACAATTAAAACTGGAAATCACAGATGAAAGATCTTCTTCATGGCCAATATCTATGGTCCATGGAAAAAAATAATTCCTCTATCATTGCCACCTCTTCCACTATAACCCCTGCTCTGCATGTTAGAGATAGACAGAAGGTCATATTTTTTAGAAAGGACCCATTCATTAGCAGGATACCGACGAGACTCACTCAAAAGAGCGCCTGCCACTTTATCTTTAGTTGTAACAGCCTCTTATGCCAGTAAACAAAGCCCATTTCGGCGCTCTGCCTCAGATGTCAGTGGATAGTGAAATTATGCCATCTGATAATAATCCCCTGCTTCTATCACTTCTTCATATGTCATGCGGTGATATGTAGGCGACACGGGAATCGGTATCAGAAAATACAGAGGTTGGTATCCAAAGTACCGGATACATAATTCCTCCATTTTTTTATGAATCTTACACTCCCGAGATTGGTTCCTGGTCATTACCATACTCTCAGCAGTCAAGTTCTTCTCAACAGTCAAAAATAGTGAAGAAGAGAATCAGAGATGAAGACTTGATTTATCACTCTCACTTCCGAATGCCTTTTATACTATGATGAGCATTTAAAGCAGACTCTTCAAATTTCCAACGTCAAAAGGATTTCCTATGCCAACAACATTGACTAAAACAATTGGTTATAGGAAACCTAACAGGCACCAACAGATACTAATGAATATACATTAAAAATGATTTCCAGATTTTAACAACAACATTAATGGCACTTCTCAACCAACACCATTCACCCAGAAGGTTTCTTGTACTGTTGGCTGCAAAGGGGTGGTTGTAGTGGTTTATTCTACATCTCAAACTCACGCTTCATCTTCGAACTACATACAAACTTTCGATCTCACCAACAGAGCACGTGACACAGAAAAAATCAAGACAGCAACACTAGGAATCAAATATAGCACAAATTTCTCAACCAGCACCACTCGTCCATGAGGCTCCTCGTGCTCTTGGTTAAGAGCTGTTTTGTAATATCTTATTTTTTATCTCGGACTCAAGCTTCATCTTTGACCTCATCAGCATAGAAGAAGCACTACTAAAGACATTTAATATTCCTCAGTTCGAGTCATCGCTTTGACCTCCACAACAACATTCGATTTATGCATGTGTACAGTAATCAATAGAGCCATTGTACAATAACCGAGGTCAAGACGTTACATCATTTGTTCAAAGAATATCTTAGATCTACTTTGTAGCATCCACCATTAAGAATCTTAATGGTCATCAAATGGTCATATTATAAGACCTATATATAAGACTAGAGAACTACAAATTAGAAACAGACAATTCTACACAGAATAATCCTTACTCTGAAATTCTACATACTCAGAGCACTCATTGTAATAAGTTAGCAACCTCAATAAGATCATCTTCTCTTTCTTAAAATCATCAAGAGAGGTCATGGTTTTTAGCCAATTCAAAGGTTTTCCACGCTAAATTATCTTGTTGATTATTGTTTATTGTTCTTGAGCGTTCTAGACACATTTGGTATTAAGGCTAAGTTTGAATCCCGGAATTAGGGTATTACAAGTGTAATAGTGGTCCGTCAGTTTGGGAAAACATAATATCAAGTTCGAGCAACGTCATTCCAAAAAGGGTTTGGCCCTTGCCAATTTTCTCGTAAATTTTCCAGTGGAAGATCCCGAGTAGGAGGAACACGATCCTGACCTTATAGAGGAAATTACAGAAGATCCACCCCCAAAGTATTTGACGAGCGAGCTGAATGAATTACAAGGAAAGGTTGAAGACTTCTTTCATAAGGATCAGCAGGACCTGCAGGGTCAGGAATTGGAATCGTATTGATTACCCCTTCTAACGACAGAATTGAAAAATTAATATGCTTGGATTTTGAGGCCTCAAACAATGTTACCGAGTACGAAGCTCTCATTCACAGACTCAACCTCGATCTTGAGCTTGGTGTCCCAGAACTCTCAGTTTACATAGATTCACTACTCATTGTCTACCATTACTCTGAGCAATACAAGAAGAATGACAAGATGATTGAATACGCGGCCCTCGTTGCAGATAGGATGAGCAATTTTGTGCAAGCAACTCTCAATTATCTTTCTCAAAGAAAAAATAGACACGCCGATTCCTTGACATATCTGGCCAAGGTATTGGGTACAGAAGCTCAAAATCTCCATATCGAAGTGATTTCAACCCCTAGTATTGATTGCATTTTTGTATGCACGATCAACACTAGGGGCGATAAAAGGGGAGGCAACAATTGGTGAAAGCCTTTCTTAGTTTATCTCGGTATCGACAATAAATACGAAGGACCACTTCCAGCTGATTCGAAGGAGCGCCAACAGCTGATAGACAACTCAAAGTACTACACTAATTAAAATGGTACCTTATACCACCATTTAGTCACGGGGCCTTACCTCAAGTGCCTCTCTAAATAGAAAGTGGACGAGATGTTCCACGATTTACATGAAGGGACTTGTGGATCCCATGCCGCAGGTTGATCATTGGCAAACATAGCCATTATACAAGGAGTATTATGGCCCGACATGCGCAAGCAAGTAGAAGAATACTCACACAAATATGGCACATGTCAACGACATGGACAGATGATACGCGCCTCTGCGCTCGAACTCTATGCAAGCAAGTTGTTTTGGCCATTCAAGAGATGGGTACTCAATTTTGTCGGTGAATTTCTTAACTCTCCAGGTAACCGCCGCCACCTACTCGTAGCTAGCAATTATTTTACAAAATGGGTAGAAGCAGTTCCACTCTGTCGTACCAGAGAAGAAGAGATCATCTCTTTTATCTATGAATATATCATCACTTGATTTGGGTTCCCCCACCTAATTCGTATCGATAGCGGGCTCCAATTTGTTGGAGAAAAAAATTGAACTTTCCTTGATCAATACAATATCATCCATTCACCATCCAATCCCTACTACTTTCAAGGCAATGGTCAAGATAAAATTGCTAACAAAACCATCGTGGATGGACTCAAAAAATGGTTTCACTCACAGGAAAAAGGGAATTAGGCTCGAGAACTTCCTCATGTCTTATAGGCATATCGAACCACTTCGCGTCAATCAGCCAGCTGTACTCCATTCCTCCTTGTCTATGGCACCGAAGCCATCATTCCCTCTAAATACCATCATCTAGTCAAATATTACGAGCTAACCAGGGAATGCGTCATCCCTAACCTGAGTCAATATTACCATATGCTAGCCAATTCGTACAACAAACGAGTCAGAAGTCGTACCTTCTAAATCGATAAACTCGTCCTCAGAGAAATACCTCAACACCGTAAAGAACCTCATACTGGGAAACTAGTAGATAATTAGGAGGGTCCATTCCTTATCACAGGTCTCTCAGGCCTGGGATCATATTACCTCATGACAGAAGAGCAGAAGAGGGAGTTCACATTTCAAATCCTTGGAACACTAAGCGACTGAAACGGTACTATCGTGAAGTCCGTCACTACTTCATTTTAATTTCTCACTTTTTCCATTCCAAAGGTGAGATTTTCATCTCCATCTAATGTACATCCTTTTCTATTCAATAAAACTTATAAGTTTTTCTCCCACACATCTCTCTACTTCGCAGACAATACATATATTAAAGTATAGATTATACTAGTTTTTAATCGACCTCTATACTAGTTAAATCAAGGATACCACTTGGTTTAGCTGACTTTACTAAATATCTACGATTAAGACTAAGGTAATGCTTGTTTTACATAAAAGACTCTACCAGACAAAAGATAAAGCAAAGGTAAAACTAGCTTTCATCTACCTCAATATGGTTGCGATATCATACCAGTTAAATTAAGAATAAAACTTGGTTTGGCTGACTCTACTAAATCTTTGTGATTAAGACTAAGGTAATACTTGTTTTACATCAAAGACTCTACTAGACATAAGATAAAGCAAAGGCAAAACTAGCTTTTATCTACCTCAATATGGCTGTGACATCATACCAGTTAAATCAAGGATAACACTTGGATTGGCTTACTCTACTAAATCTCTGCGATTAACACTAAGGTAACACTTGTTTTACATCAAAGACTCTACCAGACATAAGATAAAGCAAAGGTAAAACTAGCTTTCATCTCTCAACTTGTCTGCAATAGCTACTTTTTATTTTAGGTTACATAAACAACTTCTACAATGGATTCTTTTATGCTGTTGGGATGTCAGCTACGCTTCCCCCTGTAATAGTAGTTTGATTAGCCATAAATTCTCGAACAGGAGCTCGATCAGCCATAAATTCTTAAGCTCGAGCAGTCGCAACAATCCTGCCATGCTCTATCAATTCAGCAGGTCAAGGGCCTAAATCCGTTTCCATGGACTGCATATAATTTTTTCGATCTATATCAGCTCTGCAAATACATCCCCTGTTTTACGAACTATTGAGCAAGGTATCTTTTACTGACCCAAACCTTTTTACCTCCTCTACAAAATAGGCAATCACTGCCCTCAACAATTTTGAGTGCGATGCCTTAGTTACGACTGACCTAGTAAAATTTGTTCTTGCCTTCTAAAGGCGTTCTTCTGACCTCGTATACCGTTCTTTTAGCCATATTATTTCTCTATCTACTCGATTTGTGAAAGCAATGTTCTCTTCCAATTTCCTGTCAGCTTTAGCTGATTCAGCCTGATTAATCACCTCCAAATTGGCCACCTGAGCATGAAGTACCTCAATCTCCCTGTTTAGTTCTTCCACGTCCGGAATTTTTTAAAACAGATTGTCTTTCGGCTCTATTAAAATATCCTTCCTTCTGATAGTCCGCTCTAGCCCTTGTTCCCTGGAAAGAGCAATATCCAGCCTCTTTTTGCTCTCCCTCAACCGCTTAACTACTTTTTGCACATGACCTTGAATTCGAGCGACATCCCCCTCCAGCTCCCTTATTCAAGCTGATAGACTGACTACATCTCCTTTGGCAAGGGAGACCTTGACATCATTTTTAATCTTCCTCGAGCGTTCTCCGGCCTCGGCGTATCTGACATGTGAATTGGCCTGCGCCAATTCGGTATTAAATTGTGCCACTCTTTCGTTCAACTCATCACACTTATGTTGTACCGTCCAAAATTATATATCTTTAGCAGATAAAGCTATATACAATTGTTCAACTGTAACTTCAGATGCAGATAGATCGTCTCGAGCTCTCTTCAGTACGTTATCTTTATCAACCAATTTCTTCTTCAATCGCTCCAGCTCGCTCCTACTATTTGCTAGATCAGTTTGAATTTACTCCTGATTATTCATTTTCTTGATCAAATCATTCTTCAAACCGGCCACCAAACGATTTAAACCTTTTTCTAAATTTTCTAGCCCTATATACGGTAATGGGCCATATCAGTCTCCCTACTCTTTACCATCAACGTATCATTCTGGCTTTTGAGCTTCACTGCATGTTCTTTTAACTCTGAGAGCTCTTTTTGCCCTTTCTCCTCGATGTGCCAAGCTGGGTCGGCAATAGTCTATGTTACCTCAACAAACTTGAAGTGCACCTTTACATGTTGATCTTCTCTATCTTCATTCGCCTCTCTCATCCTATCAAACTCCTCTACAAATTCTTGGTTACATTGGCATGCATCATCTTCGTGCAAGAGAGCTGACTCTAATTTGATCTGGACATTACAGATACATTACATCAAGTTCGATTCAGAACACTCATTTAACACATATGACTTATTTCTAACAAGATATCTATTTTTTGACATCTACCGTGTAAGACTACTTCTAAACTTAAGGTCGAAGTACAATCTCAGATGGATGCTTTATAACATATACTTCCAAGTCTAAGGTACACATTATCTATATTTTAAATTTGTCAATACTTTAGTATTTCCTGTACACCATTTCAGTGCTATTGCTCCTATGCCGATAACAAATTTTCGTTCCATCTCTACACTCTATTTATTACTTTGTAGCTCTATATTAATGAAGCATACAAATCAAATATTTCTTGCTCTGTTCTAACCTACAGCTCTGCTTGGAAAGACAACAGGGACGCTGAGGCATCTCTCTCTCTGGCAAGCTTAGCCTTTAAATATTTTATTTTGAGGCCTATGTCCTTAAGTTCCTACAACTAGGTTTACAAAAGAGACTTAGCCTACATAATTCTTTCCAACAAAAATATCCAATCAGTTTAAAAACATTCTCAAATATTCATACAATCACAAAACCATCACACTACTCTACCTTCTCATTTTTCCCTTTTGGACGCTCGTTGTCATCCTCTTGGTTGTTTCTCACCGTCTGAGGAGAAACTCCATCCAGCCTGCCCATAATGCCAACAACATCTTCAATCTCTTCATCTTCCTCCACCTCCACATAGGTGTCGGCCCTAATGGCATCCACCTCATCTTTAGAATATCCATTTGACATAAGGTGGTGCCAGAGTCTGTCACGCTCAGCTACCACCTCCTCCAAGTTCACTCTCGCTTCTGCATGTAGATTGTTGATCTCTACCACTTGCGAAGTCTTCAAAGCCTCCATCTACTTTCTCTCCTTGAGCAAATCAGTTTTCAATCGAGCTACGTTCCTTTCAAGCTTGACCTTCTTCCTCTTCAGCTCAGCTATCTCCTCCTCGACCCCGAGGCATATTCCCTTCATCAGACCAGCAGCCTGTAAAAATAAACAAAATCAACCTTATTGATTAGCTTGAATCACAATACAAAATTCATCATAATACATATTCGAACATATGAACCTACTATTTTGCTCATCTCCTCCTCCCCGTGAAGAGCTGCCAACATAGCTTTTTCTTCCATCTCTTTCGAATCGTCCTCTACAACAGGTCGATCTTCTACGACCTTCACCCCCGGCATTTTAGAAGGTTCAACCCTTCTCTTTTTCACCTTTTCTACGCCCTCACCACTTCTTGTGGTTCCATATGTCAAAGGACGCTTCAGTATTTACCTCTTGAGAAACGTTTGAGCTAGTTTGCTCGACGTAGTAGACTTAGGTAGCCCTGTGCAGTCCACTCCAGGGGCCTTGGGCATGTTTACTCGCCATTCCTCATCAGTTCCTTTCTTCTTGCAGCCTCCAGAACCCGTCATTAGCCTCGTCAACTGAGATTTTTAAACTTTTTTGGCTTGGCTGTTAACATGCTTCTTCCTACTAATGCCAAGTACTTCCATCGCAGCCTTGAGCTTTGTCTCTTCCTGAGCAACTGTATCCAACAACGACTCTTTCCTCGTCACTTAAGATTTAGGAGCTGTCATTCACAAAATATTATCATCAGCAGAGCATCATACAATTTCAACTATCAATCTCATACATTATACATTGTTATACTTACTTTATTTTATAGTTTTAAATAGAAGTTTCATGGATTCTTTATCATCTCTCTGAAGGCCATCACCCATCACCCATATAGTATTATTATTCTATGGTCAACCTGCTGAGTTCAGATCGAAGAAGCAAGGCTGAGTCAAGCTCGCAAAGAAATATGCCCCTCCGATTGTAGAATAGTTTTTTACCCCATAAAACTGTAATACATCTTCAAAGGATATCCTCCTCCTTCTCCCATCTCCTTCCCACAGTGTATTCAGAGATTCACAAACACTTCTCACCTCCTACATATTCTCGTTCATCTGAACAGGACATGCCCCGATGAGGTTCATAATCCTTTTCGCTAGATTGCTAAGGAGAAGACTCAACCTGTACTCCAGCTGAGATAGATAACATAAAAAACCTTCTGAAAGTTTACTCTGAACATTCCCATCGAAATACTCCAAAGAGATCGATTCGTCTATACCCCTATCCCTCTTCTTCTTCTCCAAATCAGCCAGCATATAAAAATATTCATCTCCCGTTGCTACAGTACAACCCCTTAATTGCCCACTAGCGTATTTTATACAGTTACCCCATCTACCTCCTAGAGAAGCCTTGGCTTTACAAAACTCTTTGAATACATCAAAACGAGGAGGATAGGTTACCAATCTTCCAAGGAAATCTAGAAATTAATTTACTTTTACTTCTTCCTCACTATCAGATATTTCAATCTCAGACTCAGCCGATAGACTAGAGGTTAATACCTCATTAACAGGGGAACTAATCATATTAACTACAGAAAAGAATTTTATCCTGCACAAACACTCCTGACGATTGACCTACACACAAGTCCAGGTATTTATCATTATATTTTATATATACGTCAACCACATACAAATATCTTTCATATATCATATATCAAATAGGTTTTCATAGATTACTATAAATAGTAATTTGTAGCTTTACCTAAAAACAAAACATGATCTTCAAAATACATACATACATCACAAATCCTTTACTAACATTCTATGTCGAAATATGAATCTTAGGCAGCGCCAAATCCTTCCCTCATAACGCTACTATATAACCATTTTTGTGACTCAGTCTCAACAACTCTTTTATGCTTTGCCTGTTGATCACTTTCGATTAAATCCCCATGAGTTTCTCTACTATTTTTGCCTTTCTTCTTCCTTCCTCTCTTACTGCTCTTCAAGTTTTTAGAAGTTGAGAAACATTTGTTGGACGAAGATGAAGCAGTATTTATATTTTTTCTCTCTAACTGCTGGCAGTAATTGGGCCACGTACGAGCCATCCTCAGTTTTGGAACTGAGGCATCGCATCCCTTTCACTATCCATGTCAGACTCTTGTACCTTTTCGGTGAAAGTACTTTTCCATCATTACCCTTTACCTTATATTTTTATCTATTTTTATCTCTCTTTTCCAAATCTCCCTCTAACCTCACCACACTCATGATGACTCACGCTTACGCGTAACCGAGTTTTCACAACATTTTTACAAGGGACAAAATTAGAAGCTCCATACTTTTTCTAGGCTTACTTCTTCTACTTATAACAACAATGATGTCATTTTTGAATCTCTCATAACAAATTTTCAAATATTTTCAAATTTGTTTTTCACAACAGTCACAAACAACATTCGCAACAATAGAAGATCTGTTTAACTTTTATTCTCATTCTGTTTCTTGAAATTATTCAAAGTCATAATTACATATATTATGTCACCTCTATTTACATTCATTCTTTATTCACCTCACATAAAATTGTATCTAAAATAACCTTGATGGCCTAGGGAACCACATCCGATCAAATATCCTCCAGCAATCCTCACATCTTTCAATTCGATCTCCTTTATAATAAGCTCTCTCACATAAACTTTTCAGGCAGCAGGATCCAACATAATTTCTCGGAACATCTCCTTATAAAATTGGCGTTCATACTCACGTTCTCTTCCAATTCCATCTAAACCTTCAAGTTGAACCTCCCTTATTTGCAGCTTAGCATCATAATCCAGCAATCCAAAAATCCGTTCCCGCACTTCAGTAATCTTTATCGCCAATCGCCCTTCATTGGCATAACAATTTCTCTAAGATCGAGTCTACACCATTTTTATTCCTTCCACCTGCTTGGCAGGTCTTCCACCCTTATTTATACATTTTACTACCAATTCGCCACAAGTCGTGATATTACCCTATTATCTCGTAATAGAAACCCTAATATCTTGAGAAAAGTTATTTGAACATATCTCTCCCTATTGACCTTAGATATTTCCTACTACTCCAAATCAAGCTTGTTCTTTCCAAGTCTAATATGCTAGAATGGCCTCTCCGAGATCAATTTTTCGTTCTAAAATTTCTATAATTTTTTCTCCCCCAAATTTCCAGCCCCCAGATCGAATCATATTTGACATTTAACACGTATTTTCACATTACAAACAAATTTATAACAGTTCAATTATTACAAAAACATAGTATACGTTCTAATTTCATAAATTTCATTTCATCCAATATTTGAAAGAATTTGGATTATATAGCTCGATTTCCAGAGTTAATCTATTCTATATCAACACAGAGTTTGGATAATAAATTGTATTCATCTCGAATCAAGTTATAGGTACTTTGCAGATAACATATCTTTTAAGTGCTTTTACAGATAATAAATCTTTCAAGTACCTAAACTTTAGGTACTATACAAATAACAAGTTTTTCGAGTACTTTTACAGCTAAAAAGTCTTTCAACCACTCCAAAATGTTAAATCCTTCAGTTTGTTCTACTTCAGTGATCTTTCACCCTGATGTAAAACAAACATTAGAAATAACAAATATCCTCCCTCCTGTGAGTTTGATCGAAGTCTAGATAAACTTCAAATAGAAACTATGAAAGTAGGAGATTCAGTGCTTGAACCAACTCTTTAAACTGAAGGTCTTCTCAGCGAAAAGCAACGATGGAAGTACAGAAGCAGACTTCCATTCTCCGTCTTCCTCCTCCACTACCATCGCTACCTCTCTATAACCACCACCCTCATAGAGTTGGTAGAGATGAAGAGGGCCCTACCTTAGAATCCATTCAAGCGCAAGACATCAGCGCAACTGCCCCACAGTTATGCCTATCCTTGCATCTGTCTCCCAAACCTTGTCTTCCGCAAGAATGTGGAGACAAACCTAACGTTGCTTGCCTGTTAAGACAAAGTGGTAAAGCTCTATCTACAGTAAAACTCCTCCTCAACTTCAGACATTTTATTTTCTGACATTCATTGATACGTCGGAGGAACATGAATAGGAGTAGGCATCTTCAAGGACTGATCCCCAAAATACTTCAACTTCAACTTCAACATCTATATTTCTGTAGTAATCCTCTCTTCAAGAACTATTCTACAGGTCTTCACCATCTTCAACAATTTCAGAGAATATTATAACATAACAAATGTACTTAGCCAAAAAATATCGGTACAAGTACTATTTATATAACCTTACATTTATTGTGCAGGAACGTTTCCCCAAACGTCATCATTCAATACAAGCAAAACTCTTTAAACCCTAACCGTCGCCATATCAATATTTTCATCAATATTCAATACACGTACATCCCCCCATAACACGCGTATTTTCCATGCAGTCAAACACCATCATTACTTCCTTCATTATTCAAATTTCCAACCCAAATACCCATATACCCAAAGATTTTTTCTCAACCAAAGCCACTCGTGACTTTGGCTGTGAGGGGGCGATTGCAGAGGCCTACCCCTTGATCTTACCTAAATTGAGCTGTCTCCAGTTTGAACTACCTCCATGACAGACCCACGCATTCTCCATATGACTTCTCCAGTCAACATTGCCACATGCTCCTTAAGCTGATAAAAAATATGGGTCGAGCTCAAAATAGAAAAACCTGAATAAGTTAAAGCCACCTATCTTTTAAAAACTCAATAATTACTCAGTCAACCGTACCTAACCATATTGTTCAGACAACATGCTTCAGTATGATGAAGAACTGCGGAGAAGACCTATATAAAGAAAAAATTCCAGAAGAGACAAGGATCAGAAAATTACATAAAAAATTACCAAAAAAACTATATTTTAAAGATTTTTAAAATTTTAAACTTCTTATTCACAAGATCAAGCATTTCTAAGTCAAGAAATCACTTATAATAAGATATCAGCTTTAAGCAATAAACGTCACTATTACAAAAAATTATTAACCCGAGGTCGTATTTTTTTACCTATTCATAGGTTCTCCACGCTAAATTACATGTGTCATTTCTCACTTTCTATTAGATTTTGTCATAGGTACATTGGTGTAAGAGCTAATTCCAAGCCAGTTCGAGCTTATGGAATTAGGCCATTACATAGTTTATGTTATGTTTTCTTCAGAATAATTGATATACAATGTTTAAACTATGTTGAATTGATTATACATTATGTTTAAACTTGTGTTTGCTTCAAATACTATGCTTTTCAAGTGCTTGAATGAAATTCCTTGTAAAGAGGAGCTGATAAAATATTATTTTATGATAGTATTACAATATTTGGTTAGTGTTTGATGAAATGCCTAAACAAAAAATGAGAAAATTAAAACTAAGTATGAAGAGATCCACACACAATAGAGAGCACATAAGGTATTTGAGGAAATGCCTCAAAGAAAAATTACTACAAAAAGTAACTGTATGGAGAAGGGAAGCAAAGGCAAAAGTTATAGGCTCTTGCTACACAGTTCAGAACTGCGTGGCAAGAGCCTGTAACTTTTGCCTTAAAATGCCTCCCTCTCTATACTTAGTTTTTATTGGGTAAATTTCTTTGAGGCATTTCCTCAAACACCTTCCTTTGCCCTTTATTACGTGTGCATTGGTTCATACTTAGTCTTTTTTTCTTCTTTATCGTTTAGGTATTTCCTCAAACACCACCTTCCCTCTATTAAAAAATTAGTTTTATTAGGTTTTTTATGAGCTCAACTATACTGGGAATTTCTTTAAACGCTTGAATTTGCCTAAGTATGGAATGTATTTGTCAACTTGTTCACCAAGTATGGCTATATTTATGTAGAAACTTGTTCACCAAGTAGCTCAAAAGCTATATTTAAGGGGAAACTTGTTCACCAAGTAGCTCAATGACTATATTTAAGGGAAAACTTGTTCACCAAGTAGCTCAACGACTATATTTAAGGGGGAACTTGTTCGCCAAGTAGCTCAACGACTATATTTAAAGGGAACTTGTTCGCCAAGTAGCTCAACGACTATATTTAAAGGGGAACTTGTTCACCAAGTACCTCAACAACTATATTTAAGGAGAAACTTGTTCACCAAGTAGCTCAACGACTATATTTATGTGGAAACTTGTTCACCAAGTAGCTCAAGAACTATATTTTTTTATCTATAAAGGTCATTCATCTTTTATACTATCTTCTCTTAATCTTTTATACTCTCACCCCTCCTTAGCTTACAAGCAAAACCACCATGTCATCCTCAAGCTCCCAATCTAATTCTCAAAACTACTCTTAATCCTCAAATACAAACCAATAAGAGAACGTATTTCCGATGTAATTCGGTGCATATGATTCATCGTAAATGCTTAACCCTTCCCAATATTGTGATTACCATGTTCGATAACTATTTTTGCCATACGACAATCAATTTTTATCTCAAACCTAAGGATATTACTCTCATTACCAAAACCAAGGATATTACCCTCAATTTGATCCTCATACGGGATCGTACTCTCAACCAGGAAATCCATATTTATCATCTCACGTTGGTGGAAGTTTGAGTACCACACCGATGAAAGGTACATGGGGTTTAAATGATTTAAACCTAAATACATCATCGGTTATATCTCCGGTCATCTCTGAGGTTCTCAATCTGGATCTCACGAGAAGTAATACGTGGAAAGGCGAAGCCAAAAAGAAAGACGGAACTGACACCTATTGTAGTTGAGGATGTAGTTAAGGTTGAGGATAAAGTTGATAAGGACAAAGAAAGATACACGAACTCTAAAAATTAGTTGTCCGATGATTTCGTCAATCTCGCATACGTTTGGTCCCAAGTATCTTAAAACCTCGCTACCATGAACAACCAAAAGCGGCTACATTTTGGTTCGAGGTGCGTAACCAATTTAACTGATTATATAATGACCAATCGATATGGCAATCATATAATGGTTTCAATTGCACATATAAGGGGTGGCTCAATAAGGAATGTTTGATTTTTAGAAGCATCATTCAAGACCTCGAAAGTTGATATTTTACCAGTATTGGAATGGGTGACGTCGTAAGTAATTTTGTTTTTTTTCTCATTCTATTAATTTTGTTAGGTAAATCGTACTTATTAGAATTTGAAACTTGATTTCTAGGAACGTATTGCATACGAGACATTCGAAAAACTAAAAAAAAAAAGCTATTTACATTTGGGGAGGCTTACAAAGTTTTGGAGCATTGCCCAAAATGGTCACAAATTAAGAGCATCGGCCAACCCAGCCGCAATGTCGCTAGGAAATCAAAATTTAATGATAGCCCAGGTATTTTGATACCGATCCCTCTGCACCTATTTCCGACACTCTAAATGTTATAATTTTGGATGATTCTATCGACTTGGATGCACCACTATATGCTCGTGCGGAAGTATGACCGGATGGCAAAAAAAATATAAATCAAAGAAGCGACAAAGTCAAGTATAGGTTTTGGGGGAAGAAGATGTTTGAGACGACGACAAACATGATTGTGACATGTAATACGTGAGATGAGTAAAAAGAGGAAAAAGAAGCTAGAGCTAGAGCACGAGAGAAACAAAAGATGGTCAGAGGGGCAGAGATTCAAAGTAGGCGTGAAGCGGAGCTAACTTGAAAAAAGCCATCGAAGATGTGGATTTGGTTAAGGTGATGACAACGGACCCAAGTAACCTACTACTGGCGCAAAGGCGCTGGATAAAGAAGCAAATTAAACTTTATTCGAGAAGTAGTGTCCAAGTGATGGCGACGTTTCTAGTGATGAAGATTGATGAAATCCTTAACATTAATATAGTAGTTCTTAAGTTCTATGTAATTTTATTATTTGTATAAATTTGTTATTAATCGCAAGTATTCTGCACAATATACTTCAATCAAGTAGACAAAATACATTACAACTTTAACATAAAGCTACAAACTTCGAAACAAAATACATTACAACTTTAACATAAAACTACAAACTTCAAAACAAATACATTACTCCGCCCCTTTTTTATTCCACAAATACGAGATAAGTTCATTTCGTAATTGGAAATGAACTCCTTTATTTCAATTTCATAAATCTTCTCGATGTACTGTGCCATAGTGTTGATCGTGTGTCTTAGATTTAACATCTTCTTCTAAGTATCCATAATTTTCTTAAACTTTGGATCAATATTCACTTGCCAGATATAAGTATGACGTTCATCTTCGGCGATCATGTTGTGGATGATTATATATATGTGCGTACATAACATTTGCTAGATCACTAGACCTCCAAAATCGTGCACCGTACACCAATATTTCAAACCTAGCTTGTAATACCCTAAAAGTACGCTCTACGTCTTTCCAGCATGCTTCTTGCATCTTTGCAAAATATCTTTCGGCATCATTTGGATGGATTTCTCATGGTTTGAACAATTGTTTACCATTTTGGATAGACTCCGTCCACTAAGTAAAACCCAATAGTGTGCGAGACCGCGCCTATATTATAATTGCATGGCAACGCAACTCCATTAAACAAGTTGTTAAAAAACTACCGTTGATGTAAGACGTTCACGTCGTTGTTAGAACCGGGCATCCCAAAGAATGTGTGCCATATCCAAAGATCTTGCGATGAAACCGCTTCTAAAATCACCATCGGGATTTTCTTATACCTGGTATATTGTCCTGCCCACCCGGTAGGATAATTATTCAATTTCCAATGTATACAATCTAAACTATCTAACATCCCCGGGAAGCCTCGCGATCCATTCACTTCTAACAAATGTAATGTATCATTTTCATCGGGAGATCTAAGGTATTGGGTTTTGAATATATAGTGTTATAATTTTTTTACAAAATTTTTTCAAACTCAAATTACCCGTAGACTCCCTAATCCGAATGTATTCGTCTTGAGCGTCTGCATTCGCATCGTAACATAACATACGGAGTGCGAACATTATCTTTTGGTGTGTCAATAAGCCCATCGTCTTAGCGCTATTTTCTTTTTAAATAAAATAGGGGTTCGCAAAAATAACTTGATCATGAATATGTTGATATACACCTTCGTTCATAAGGAATCGACGACGAAATGGGATACCGACGAAGACTGGGTTGGCACCAAAATAATCACGATGAAGGTTAAACTCACCCAATTTATGATTACAGCTTTTCCACTGGTCAATCCTTTCTATTTTACTATCGCCTTGTCTCCGTGATGATGTCTCCTCTTACTCTCTTTTTTTCGCTTTTCACATCTCTATAAGAATATTACTATACTCATGCATTATCATAATTTGACGTCGGAAGAGCTCTTCGCTTCCAACGATGATGAGGACGATGATGACAAGAATGAGAATGATGGGTCAGACATGATTATGTCCTCCAAAATTAGGTCAGATATGATTGGGCAAAATTGATACAAGAGAATAGAGTAAAGTGTAGAAGATGAATGGTTTTTAAGAGAATATAGTTAAGTATAGAAGAGTAAAAGAATAGAGTGTACAAGATGAATGGTTTTTATAGATGAACAACACTAGCCGTTGAGTTTCTTGTCAAACAAGTTTGGCCAATAAACTAGCCGTTGAGATGCTTACCAAATAAGTTTGCCTAAAAATATAGTCGCTGAGGTTCTTATTGAACAAGTATGCCCAAAACTATAGGCCTTCAGATCACCAAAAGCAAAACCAAGTATGAAAAGGGGAAGGATTGGTATTTTATGCAGGCTCTAGCTGTACAGTTCAGAACTATGCGGCAAGAACTAGCCGTTAGCCAAGTTTGAATCCCAACCGTCCACGTGTTTCATCTGGAGCGTTATACTCTACGCGCAGTTCTGAACTGCAGGGCAGGGGAGCCACTTAAAGCTTGACAAGTGTCATCATTCTATTGAATTAAAGGCTATGCACAGTTTTGAACTACACAGTATCAATCTACCAAAAATCCACCCCTAGGGTTGTGAGACCACCCTTAAGGTGGGTTTGGGGTGGCCACATCATCTCCTCCACCTAGCTGTTGTGGGCTGGATTGGTGTTTTGGGGGGTGGAGAATCCACCTTACCACCTCATCCTGCACCTAGCTGCTGCAGGTACTTTATTACATTCTAGTAGCCAGGTGCATCCTCTAGAGACAAATTAAAGAATGAGCAAATTTGATAAAACCCATGTAGTTTATTGGCATATTCGCGAATGGCCCCTTAATTCCCCACTTATTCAATCCCAGTCCCTTTTCAATAGATTATGCCAGTCAAAGTCAATTGACTAACGAAAATTATAGTTAATTTTTTTTAAAATACATACTTACCTTTTTCATTTAAAAATATAATACAAATTAAATAAAAAAATATGCGGTCTGAAGTCAATTGACTAATGGAAACTGTAGTCAGTATGCGCCTTAAACATTTCCTTATTATGCGTATGTTGATTTTAAGTAACTTGACAAACGCATAAGGCTTATGCACCTAAAGGTTTGACTCCCCAACGGCTAGAAACGGCTAATTTTGCTTTTACCACTTAATTTACTTCATCATCTTCCCTCTAACACCATAAAAACCACTCAAGAACACCTACTACATTCTTTATATTCTCAAGCAAACAACTCTATTGTTCCCAACAACTTTCACACCATATTAGATTCAATCAACTGTTAAAGTCAGCTTGTATAGCCCAAGGGCTTATATGTCTTTTCTCCCTTTTACTCTTTTCTCAGAGGCTTTGTTAAGTCCTCTATAGTATCACAAAAACTTATCTCTATAATGTAACTGGTTTCTCTCTCTTCTAAGTTGTAATGGTAGAAACTTAATGCGATTTTTATCATGGTATTAGAGAAAAGTTTGATTCTTACTCTGCATCTGCAATCTGATTTGATTTGGAGTTGGAAGAGATTAACTTGAAATTTGATTTAAGGTTTTTGAGTAACAAATTTTCAGTTTGAATTGAATGATTTTGTATCTGGATTGGGTCTTGATGATGCCGATTCAGTCTTATTGAGATACTCAAATAGATTTGGGTTGTATTGATGTTGCATTTGAGCTGTAATTTCATATTTGGACTTCGGATTCTTCTCTTTACTGCTGATTTCATTTGGGGTTTCACTTAGAAGGGTATATTTATTAGTTGTGTTTGTTGCTACTAATGATACTTGATTAAGGTATCTCTTTGCCAATTCGATTTCTTTTGTTTTTGTTTTTTGAAGTTCTTTCTGCCCTCTTTACTGGTTGGGTTTGCTGGTTGTTATTGATGATATTGAGACTGTTTAATTTATGGTGTTTTGGGATTGGGAATAAGCTACGATGCAATAAATTTGGTTTGAGTTGGTATAATTTATTTATGTAGCTTTGTGGAATTTAATTATTGTAGTTGAATTTGTATTTTGTATTAACGATGACGGATGAAAAATTAGATTTCTAAGGGATTGGTTTGAAATTGACAGGACCTAATTATGGGTATTGGGCCGATACAATGACCCACTTCATGAAATGTCGAGGGTTATATGATTATGTTGATGGAACAACTACAAAGCTGTTGGATTCTAAAAAATTGACATATGCAACTAATTTAAAAAATGGCAAATGAATAACTCAAAAATCATTACGTGGATTGACAATTCATTTGAAATCTCAATTGCTATTCAGTTAGCCAAATTTTAAGCAGCAAAAGGAGTGATGAGATCACTTGAAGAATTTATTTACTAAATCAAATTTTTCTCGACAATTTCAATTGGAAGTTGACGCTAGATGGGTTTGACAAAATGATCGCAGTGTTTAAGAGTTTTAAAATGTGATAACTGGTTTATGGGATAAGTTCACCTTGACTAAGCCATCAGGACTTACAGCTTGAGTTGATTGGATCAAATATTGAGAGCAACAACGATTAGTGTAGTTTTTAGTTGCATTACATGATGATTTTGAGTCTCTTCGAGGTTTAATTCTTCATAGAGATCATCTTCCTAGTGTTCATTATGTAGTAAGTGAGTTTCTTGTAGAGGAGGATCATTTGAAGATACAGATAGGAAAGGAGGCCCTTACTATGCCTACTCAGTCAGTCTTAGCATTTTGGCCAATGCATTAGTCTCAGGCTTCTTATCTACGACCTCATGATGAATGTGCATTTTTTCATCAAAAAGGCCATTGGAAGAATCAGTGCCCAAGTAGGTCATTACAATAATACCAAGGGTCAGCCCCGTTACCACCCTCACAGCCGTACAGAGGTCCTTCCCAATCTTAATCCTATGGAAGAGCACCTCCACAATAGTACTTTAGACCCCCATCACCAAATCCACAACGCCCACCTACGCCTCTACCTCATCACGCTCATCCTATTTAGTCGGCAGTATTACCGTATAGTGATACATCTTTTTTTGATGTTGTAGCTCAGATAAAACATTTTTTTTGCTTCAGCGTCCTGATATTATTCCATATGTTGGTTCAACCTCATCTGGTGCAACTTCAGGTAGTTGTCATACAACTTGGATTTTTGATTCTGGTGTCACACATCATATGACCTGTGATCGGTCTATTTTTTCGAACCTTACACATCTTTCGTTCATCATTAGTGTTATTGCAGCTAATGGATCATCTATGCCCTTAGTTGAAGTTAGACCTGTCTCTACACCACACTTGTCCCTTACTGATGTTATTTTCTTCCCCATCTCACTTTGAGTTTGATTTATGTTAGTCAGTTGTGCCTTTCTGGATATTTTGTTTACCTTTTTGATTCTCACTATTTTGTGCAGGATCGTCATACTCAAAAGTTGATTGGGACTGGTCATAGAGATGGCAGACTGTACATTTTAGAAATTTTTCAGCCATCTGCTATAACAGTTTCAATTAGCTCTTCTGCTAATTTGTCTTCTTTCCATTTAGGATTTATGTTTAACATATTTTATTTATGGCATGCTAGATTAGGTCATGTGTCAGGATCTCAGTTAAAGTCTTTAGTTTTGACTGGTATTTTAGGAAATATTCATTGTCATAATATTTCATAATGTTCTAGTTGTAAACTCAATTTTTTTTTGCTTTACCCTTTTATGTTTGTACGTCTGTCACTTTTGTACCTTTTGATCTAGTTTATTCTGAAGTATGGGGTCCTGTTCCCCATCCCACTAAAGGAAGGTCTCGCTATTATGTTTCATTTGTTGATGATTATTCTCCTTACTGTTGGGTGTTTTTGATGAAACGACGATCTGAGTTTCTTTCAATTTTTAATGCATTTAAAGTATTGGTTCAAACACAATTTTCTACTATTATCAAATACTTTCGAGGTAACTTGGGAGGAGAGTATACCTCTAAAGATTTTGTAGATATGCTTGCCTCATATGGGACTATCTACTAGTCTTCTTGTACTGAAACTCCCTCACAAAATGTTGTTATTGAAAGAAAACATCGTCATATAATAAAGACTGCACAATTTATGCTTCTTTTTGTATTTGTTCATAGCATCTTTTGGGGTGAGACAGTCCTTACAACTGTTTATTTAATCAATAGGATTCTAGCAATTCTGACTTCTAGCATTACTCCTTATGAGCGTTTGTTCGGCAAACCTCCAGATTATTCGTCCTTGAGGGTTTTTGGCTACACATGCTTTGTTATGTGCCACAATGTCGACCGTAGCAAGATTTCTCGTTGATCTATTATGTGTGTTTTTCATGGCAGCAGTGATACTCAAAAAGGTTATAGATGTTATGATCACATTGGTCAAAAGTTATATGTCTCCCGCCACTTAGTATTTTTGGAGTGTATCCCTCTATATTTGATTCCTGACCGATCACGAGAGATTCACGAATCAGAGTTGCTCTTTGTTGATCATTTCCCTTTTAATGATACTAGTTCTGATACATCTGATACGCTAGCTACATTAACAATTTCTAAACATATCCCAATGAATCCTATTTCTATTGGACCAGAGGATCCTTGAGTTTATTCGGTGCGTGATCGTCGTCCTCATGATAAACTGGGTTTTTTCAACTCTTGTTATTCCACTGAGTTTGCTTCCTTTTTAGCAACTATTTAAGGTCATTCTAAGCTATTTTCTTACAAAGAGGTATGTGTTGATCCACTTTGGCGTCAGGCCATGGATGAGGAACTATCTGCTTTACACCGAACAGGGACATGAGATTTGATGTCATTACCTTTGGGGAAGCATGTTGTTAGTAGTCGTTGGATTTATAAAATAAAGACAAAATCTAATAGATTAGTTGAGCGATACAAGGCCTGCCTTATTACTCGTGGTTTCATGTAAGAGTATGGGATTGATTACGAGGAGACTTTTGCTTCCGTTACAAAGATGACCACAGTTTGTCTCTTGATTGCTATTGTATATGCTCGATAATGGGAGTTATATCAGATGGATGTAAAGAATGCCTTCTTGCATGGTGATTTGACTGAGGAAGTGTATATGACTCCTTCTCCAGGAGTTTCTTAGGTGTCTGGTAAAGTTTGCAAACTTCGTAAAGCACTGTATGATCTCAAACAAGCACCTCGTGCTTAGTTTGAAAAGTTTCCATCAGTATAGTTTTCGGAGTAGTGACCATGATTCCACTTTGTTTGTGCGTACAACAGTAGCGGGTAGTATTTTTTTTTATATGTTGATGATATGATTTTGACTTGTGATTATAGTATTGACATCTCCACTTTGAAACTTAGCTACATCATGAGTTTGAGATGAAGGACTTAGGTTTTCTTCATTATTTTTTGGGCATTGAGGTAGCCTCGTCTTCTAAAGGCTACTTGTTGTCTCAATCTAAGTATGTTGTAGATGTTATTGAGATAACATGTCTTACTGATACTCAAACTAGTGACACTCCTCTTGAGCTTCATGTGCGTCTTACTCCTTCTAATGGTGTACCTTTGGGTGATTCTACTTTGTACCGAGTCATTGTTGGTAGCCTGTATATTTGACCATCACTCGGCCTGATAATATATATGTTGTTCATATTGTCAGTCAGTTTGTTTCGGCTCCTCGAACTGTATATTGGGTTATTGTCATTCGAATTCTAAGGTGCATTCGTGGAACTTTATTTTAGACCTTATTGATTCTGTCATCCACATCATTAGTACTTTGTACTTATTCTGATGTTGATTGGGCGAGGGATCCTAATGACCGTCGATCGGCCACCGGCCTTTGTATTTTTAGGTGATTCTCTTATATCTTAGCAGAGTAAGAAGCAGGATGTTGTTTCTCGATCCTCTGCTGAGACTGAGTACCGTGCTATGGTTATGACCGCAGCTGAGATAGTTTAGCTCCGTTGGCTTCTTCTGACTTAAAGGTTCTCTCTGTTCTCTTACCCCTATGTATATATGTGACAACAAAAGTACTATTCGGATTGCTCACAATTCAGTATTTCATGAGCGAGCAAAACACATTAAAATTGATTGTCACTTTATTCGCCATCATTTATAGAAGAGGATCTTATCTTTTACCTTACATTCAGTCTCAGCTGAACCTGGCTAATTTCTTCACGAAGTCTCAAACTGTGCAGCACTTCTATTTTTTACTTAGCAAACTCTCGATGTTACTTGTTATACCATTAGGAGTTTGACGGGGGGTGTTAGAGTTAGCTTGTATAGGGCTTATATGTCTTTTCTCCCTTTTACATGCTCTCTTCTCAGAGGCTTTGTTAAGTCCTCTATAGTATCACAAAAACCGTATCTCTTTCTCGACTAATATAATGTAACTGCTCTCCCTCTCTCTTCTAAGTTGTAATGGTGGAAACCTAATACGATTCTTATCATCAACAACGATCATTTCGATTTGCTCCACATTGGCGACTCTTACACGTCATATCAACCTCCAATGCCTAGGGTTACTCCTTCTCAACCTCATCCCTCACGAGCTCCTTTCACTTAAGATGTCAACCCATAAAGCTCTCAATATCAATGTATGACCAAAGCGACTCCCACTACGACTGCCACTACGGCGAAAGCTCCCACTATGGTCCTCAATTAGCTCAAAATTTTGGCTACCATTTCTCTCAAAACCCTTACTTCTCTCAATCATTCAATCACAATCCTAAATTCTTTCAAAACTCTCAATTACTTAAAACCTTAACGTTTCTCAAAACTCATAATTTCAAACACCCCAAAATCTCTTTTATGATGATTGTGAAGATTCTTCCGACGTAAACGTAGAGAAAAAACTTGGGGGGAGATGTGGTGGTCGGAGTGGATGTCGCAAAATGAAGAAAATGCATACCACCCCTAAAGTAAGCATTCTGCCAAGGTAAATAAGGATTCAAGATGCTATCCTCGCTAAGGCATGGCGCCTAATCTCAGAGGGAAATATCAACAGAACCGGCCAAACTGAAGCGATATTCCAAAATACTGTGTACGAAAACTTTAACAATTGAACTTGGAAGAGGGCAACGGGATTACGCGTACGTCATTTATCATTCGAAATCATTGGACTATTGTGTCGAGGGAGTGTCCGCTTTGGGGAAAGGCGTGGGATATAGTCGTGAAAGCCAAGAAGAGCAGGAGAAACATAAACACTCTTGAAAGTTTTTTTCCTATTAAGATACCTGTCATATTAGTTTCTAATCAGTTCTAGAATAACTCAATGGCTTTATGTTTGTAGAAATCTCATGCCGAAAAATACTTCTCGACAAATACATGATATTTCAATACCTGAAGGTGGATGAAGTACTTGAACACCTTCTGGTTTGGTGTGGTGTTCGAGATCAATCACCGTCCCTTTTGTGTCGTAATGTGCTGGTAAAAAGTCATTTTGACGCTAGCCCAGGGAGCTCAACTCCTAGAACACCGTCTTCTCCTGTTGTTGAATCATCAGTAGAAGATTACTTGAATCTAGACCTCCTCAAGTGCGGCGAGGTACGTCCCGATGGAACGAAGGCGAAAAAAAGAGCTTTAAAGAAGAATGAGAGGATAAACACTTTGGGTTAATAAAACAATTCACTAATAAAATGGCTTAATAATATTGAAGCCGAGAAGCTATATCGAGAAACTGAGAAGACCCAATGAAATATTAATATGGACGTTCAACTATTGGAAATGAAGAAGTCAAAAACCTGAGCGTGCGTAAATTTGAACAGACAGTTTGAAGAAAAAAAGATCAAGAAGTGATGTCGAAGGACTTGACCAAAATGAGTGGCACGTTTTGGGCAAGAACATAAGCTAAAGTTGTGGCGAAGATGGAAGAGGATATAAGGGCCGAGAAAGAAGCGGCGACATTGGAAGTAATCAATCAAGATCAATTGGAAGCTATGGAAAGGGCCGATGCGGGACATCATTATTTCCATTGATTGTAACTTGTTTTATAAGTTTCCATTTTATGTAACTTGTTGTACGGGTTTCCTTCAATGTAAGAGTTTATTTAATGTAATTTGTTCTAGAAGTTTAATAAAGATATTTATAATTTTGGGTAATGTCAACTAGAGACATATAGACGTGATTAATAGATAACCAAGTAGAAGCTTTGGCTTCTTAGAGACTCAGACTATAAGGCGCATAAAGGTATGTGCCTGATGGTTTAACTTAAATTCAAGCATTGAGCCTTGTTGGAAGAGATTTCTCAAATGCTTGAAAAATTTAAGTATTGAGCAAGAATAAATTCAAGGCTTCTTGGAGATGCTCTTAATAACGTCTCACTCAATAAACTTGTTAGAAAAGTTTTAAATACACCCCAAACTCTATAAGCTCACCCCAACCAATTAGTTTATGTTACATAACTATTTTTCATATGTAAAGACAAATATGCCCTCAAAATAATAACACAACAATATTTCATTCTAAAAACTCACCCCTCATGTCCTAATTGATTTTCTCTCTAACAACCTAAAATAATTCGGATCTTCATATATAATTTGTGTCGCTTAAACTTCTCAAAATATGAGTAATTCCTTGTAAGAAAGTTTTTGTTTAGCAAAAATGGGATAAAATATAGCTTTATAACCTTGAAATAACATCAAGAAATGTAATGCATCCCGTATGCAAGCCCATGATCACGACCGTTAATAACAAAAATATCCATACACTCACCAAAGCAAATACACATTTTCATAAATTTTAAAAGAGGCATACACTAGAAGAAAAAAAAAACACGGTTTTACCCCCAAATAGCTAGAATTTAGACCGAGTGAAAATGATAAAGAGATGCATACTTGAATATTCGAAACCCAAGAACGAAAGAGTGAGAAACTAAATTACGCGGGAGTTGGGTCAGCTAGCTAATAAACTTTTTAACTTAATTTGGTATTTCTTATAAAGAAGAGACGGGGTGAGCTAATTAATCTAAAATAAGAAAGTGGGGTGAGCTTCTTCTTAAGTATGGGATGGGGTGTATTTAAAAATTTTCAACTTGTTATTCAAGTTATGATATCTTCTCTCTGTCGACATAAAAATTATAAACTTTGCTTTATTAATCAAAACCAAATTACATTAACAATACAAAAACACAAAGATTTATCTTCTCATTTGATGTCTTCTAGAGTAAACCATCCCTTAAATCCCGTCAGGATCAGCCGCAAACCCCAACGGTCAATAAAACCCTAAAACCCTTGGTTCAACATACAAAAAATGTTACTAATCCCTTTCTCCAACAACTTATCAACCAATCTCTCCATCAAAACCTTTCCCAACCCGATCCCTTGAAACGAAAGATCAACTACCACATCCCAATAATCGCGTTAAACACCCCATCCCCCGTCGCTCGCGCGAAAGCCACAAGTCTTGTCTTCCTATACTCGATCCAGAGCAATGTGTCGGTATGTTCTAATGCGATTTGATCTTCTCCGGGTCGCGTTTGGGGAACCCCACCAAGACGAATAGCGTGTTGATGTGGTCTAGGTTTAGGTTGGTGAATGTGTGGTGGAGGTTGAAGCCGCGGGTTTGGAGGTCCATGTAGGAGATTAAGAACTTGGGGGTGAGTTGGGAGGTGATCTTTAGGGGTTTTGGGGATTTGAAGCGAAGAGAGGGAGAGATTGAAGATGTGGAGATGCTTCGAAGACACATTTTGGATTCTTAATTCTTGGGGTTTTGTTTTTTTTTGGTGATTTATCTTTGATTTTGAAAATCTGTGTGGTTATGGTCGACTATTGGGGGGTTGAATTTGAATGATGATTGGGTAGATGTTGCTTTCAGTGTAGTTGGTAGATCCTTAAGCATCCACCTTTTATGTTTCTAGAGATTCACAGTGTGAATTATGATTATCTCATTGTTAGTGTTGATGACCATAGTTTATTTGCTAGTCAGAACTTCGGCAACTGTGGTGATTTCAGTTGTGCTGCCTGCAAATTAAATTTAAAATGTAACAAATTAAAAGGAAAGTCTCACAGAACATGCATGAATCTCGCCATTCCTATAGATCACATATAATGCATAATTAAACCATATTAATCTAATTGAGGTGATAATCATACATTCCGTTTTTCAATTTTCTTTTTTCCTCTCCTTGTCTTCCTTTGTTCAGCATAAACGTAAATGCCATAACCATTAATTTCTTTTTTTATGACTCCTAAATATATAGTTCTAACAAGTTAATATTTCCATTTCTCTTAACATTTCCTTTATGTCAATAATTTTAAATGATTTGACCGACCGGTAGGGAGGTCACTCTACACATAACTACACAAAAAATGCTCTTGATGGTTACAAAACAGTTTCATGGTAGTCCGTCTAAACATTTTTCAACCTGTTTTGTCCTTTCAAATATGTCGCCATTATTTTAGGGAACCTTAACAAATCTTAACCAAAGTTTTTTTTGATTCCTAAACTGTCCTTTTAAGTTTTTCCTTTTACAGATGACTATTTGGGCTAAAAACAAAAGTAATTTAAAAAACAATTACCATTTATGTCATTTAATTGAAACCTATTAAGTACAAATAGTTGAATCATCGCCACATTAGTAAGAGACTTAAAAAGAGGAATAAAATCACCAAAATTATAGGAGTTTTAGGTGGCATTTTTTTTTCACGCACTCAGACTCAGAGGTCTGAGTTTGAGTTGAGTAAGTGATTTTGACTGACTCTAGTCGATTAGAGGCGTTTGTTTTTTCACCCATTCAAACTCAGATAAAACATCTGAAAACTAAAACACTCAAACTCAAATCCAATAAGCCAGCTGAGTGGAGATCTGACTCTGAGTGTATATATTTGCCCCAAATTGCCCTTGATTCATATCATTTCCTCCCAAATTGCCCCAAAAATTACGAACAAAAAATTATTCTTCTCCAGCCACAATCAGTTCTTCTCCAATCAACTCCACACTCGAATCCTTCTCCAAAAATCATTCTTCCCCATTGATTTCTTCACTTTAGATCAAGCAATTGAAATGGGTACCTCCATTTTCCTCTGGTGAGCTTCCATTGCATAAACTTGGAGAGCTCTGATTTGGTGATAAAGGGTAAGATTAAACCCATCCTATGCGCTGTGTTTCTAACTAATGACTCTGCATAGCCGATGACTCTGTATTTCACACATCCTATGCTCTGTGTTTCGATAACCTATGCTCTGTGTTTTGATAAAAGGGTATCATTTATGTATTTCTAACTGCCATTTTTTGTGTCATCTTCTATCAGATTTGATTTGTCATAACTTGGAATCCAAAAGGGTATCATTTCTTTTCTGGTAAGGATTTATATCTACATTGCTTTGTAGTTCTCATTGATGGTGTAGCTATGTTTGTGTTGACTACTGAATACCCTTTGTTTGGGATTGGATTATGGTATGCTATTGGTTATGTATTAACAATGGATGTAGTCAAATTTAGGTTGTATTAACAATGGGTTATGCATATTGTTAGAATTGCATATTCTAACAATGGTATTGCATATTCTAACAATGGTCTATTATAATTGCATATGTTCTACCTATGTGATAAACTGGAAGAAATGGGAGGTGTGTCTTGGGTATGTTGGTTTATGGTTTGGTGACTACATAACCAAATAACATACCATATATTATGAATCAGTACTCTCCATAGATTATGTTTATCAAGTGTTACAAACATTACCTGTTATAAGCATTACAAGCATATAAGGATTAATATGGATTGTATATCCATCCATCCATACCTGTCTATGTTTTGTATATACAAAGGGAGCAATATGGATTGTATATCCATTAATCCTGGGGTTGGTTGAGCCAAATAGTTTTAATAAGATTTTTGAAAGTAGGATAAAAAATTACTCATCCAGTGATTGTTTTAAAACTATGGTTGAGCCAAATAGTTTTAAAACTCTATCAAGTTTAGTGTAGGGCTTATCTGATTATGCATAGAGTATGGGCTTATCTATTTATGCATAGAGTGCTTTAGTTGCCTTGATACTATTTTGTTGATAATTTGTAGCTATTTTATTGATTATTTAATACTATTTTCTTCATTATGTATTCTTAGGGATAATGTATCAGGTTCAATGGTTATAAGGTATTCTTGCTATTATTATTTTGTACAACGAGATAGTGAAACAAAATAGGAGGGTCTGCCAAAGACTATGCACTTCTGCTCTCACTGGCAAGGTATATGTCCAAGAACTCCTGGAGGTCCTAGAACTGCAATGTATAATATGATGAGGATAGACCCAGCCTCTTTCAGATTTCTAGTTGTCCACTTCAAAGATATTGGGTTATTGAAGGATATTAAGCATATAGATGTCGAGGAGAAGCTTGTAATGTTCTTACGCATCATTGCACACACATGAGAAATAGAGCTGTAAACACCAGATTTTAACATTCTATTACTACAACCAGTAAAGTCTTTCATGAATGTCATAATGCAATGATGAATTTTTAAAAGAGATGATAGTGCCTACTAACTTTGCTGAACCAGCAAGGCCAATTACACATCATAAAAAACTTAGGAAGGGGTTTTGTAGAGGAGTTGTAGGAGCACTAGATGGTATACTAATTCCGCAAGTATTCCAGTAAAGGATCAAACACCTTATAGAGGAAGAGGTGGAGAGATTTGCTTCCAGAATGTGATGGCCATATGCGATTTTGACATGTATTCCGTATGTTGTTGCTGGTTGGGAAGGAGTTGCCCATGATTCTCGGGTTTTAACAGAGACACTGAATAATCCAGCCTACAACTTACCCATGTCTTCAGCTTGTAGTAATGGTCATTCTCTTGTTTAGCTTATCACTCTTCGTATGTCTCTTCATGTTACTTTCTTTATTTTAGAGCAATATTATATATGTGATGCTGCTTATGCACAAACAAGAGGTTTCATGACCCTTACAGAGGTGTTAGGTACTGGTTGAGTGATTATAGGCAAGGACAAAGACCTAGGAACCCACAAATTTGTTTAACCATGCACATGTTAAGCTACGAAATGTAATTGAGAGAAGCTTTGGTGTACTGAAGGCAAAGTTTCCTATTCTATCAATACCTTCTTATGACTTTGCCATACAGAAAAACATTGTGGTTGCATCCATAACAATTCATAATTATCTAGGAAGGGTTTCTCTGAATTATGAACTCTTTAACAGTTGAGAGTGATGATGTTGGGTTGAGAGAAAATGAAGAAGAATTGCATGTTGAGGAGTTGCTACCTAATGCTCTATTATTTGGCCACGTTGAGCATGCAACAACTATAACTCAGAGTGATATGCTTGCAGAACAATTAACATTAAGCAATGCTAATGCCGCTATTGTAGAGTGATTTTGTAATATGTTGTATTGTAAACAATAACTATTAACAGTGGTTTTGTAAATGTGTTATGTTGGGACAACATTTTTTATTATGATACTTTTTCTGGCATTGGTGTTATTGGTGAAAAATAATATTCAGTTCAATGGTGATTTACAACTGCATTTATGGGAATGGGATTACATTAATTTCTCAAAGCT